>ML422119.1:0-11087 GCA_005239525.1 Nicotiana knightiana | reverse complement strand
GTCCAATAAACCTGGGACTCAGCTTCCCTCTCTTCCCGAATCTCATAACACCCTTCATGGGTGAGACCTTCAGCAACACCTTATCCCCAACCATGAAGGACACATCTCGGACCTTTCGACCCATGCAACTCTTCTTCCTAGACTGTGCCGTGCGAAGCCGCTCCTGAACCAACTTTGCCTTACTCAAAGAATCCTGAACCAAGTGTGTGCCCAATAGCCTAGCCTAGCCTCGCCCGGCTCAAACCAACCAACCGGAGATCTGCACCTCCTACCATATAAAGCCTCATACGGAGCCATCTGGATACTCAATTGATAGTTGTTATTATATGCAAACTCCGCTAGTGGCAGAAACTGGTCCCATGAACCACCAAAGTCAATCACACAAGCACGCAACATATCCTCCAAAATATGAATGGTACGCTCCGACTGCCCGTCGGTCTGAGGGTGAAACGTTGTGCTCAACTCGACGTAAGTACCCAACTCTCTCTGAACGGCTCTCCAAAACTGAGATGTGAACTGAGTGCCTCTGTAGAAAATGATAGAAACTGGAAACCCATGCAATCGGACAATCTCCCTGAGATAAATCTCAGCTAACCTCTCCGAAGAATAAGTAGTACCAACAGGAATGAAGTGCGCGGACTTGGTCAGCCGATCCACAATAACCTATATAGCATCAAACCTCCTCGAAGTCCATGGGAGTCCAACTACGAAGTCCATTGTGATCCGCTCCCACTTCCACTCTGGAATATCAAATCTCTAAAGCAATCCACCTGGTCTCTGGTGCTCATACTTGACCTGCTGACAAATGAGACACCGAGCCACAAACTCCACAATATCCTTCTTCATCCTCCTCCACCAATAATGCTGCCTCAAATCCTGATACATCTTCGCGGCACCCGGATGGATAGAATACCGCGAACTATGAGGCTCTGCTAGAATCAAATCTCGAAGCCCATCTACATTGGGTACGCAAATCTAGCCCTGCATCCTCATGACCCCATCATCACCAATAACCACATCCCTGGAATCACCGCGACGGACCCTGTCCTGAAGAACAAGCAAATGTGGATCATCATATTGGCGTGCTCTAATCTGATCGTAAAGAGAATACCTGGAGGCTACACAAGCCAACACCCGCGGGGGCGCTAATAAATCCAATCTCACCAACTGACCACCTAAGGCCTGAACATCAAGGGCTAATGGCCGTTCTGCTACTGGAAGGTAGGCTAGACTCCCCAAAATATCTGCTCTGCGACTTAAAGCATCGGCCACTACATTGGCCTTCCCCGGATGATATAAGATAGTGAGGTCATAATCCTTGAGGAGCTCTAACCATCTCCTCTGACGCAAATTCAAGTCCTTCTGCCTCAGCAGATACTGCAAACTACGATGATCAGTGAAAATCTCACACTGCACTCCATACAAGTAATGCCGCCAAATCTTCAAGGCATGGACAATGGCAGCTAACTCAAGATCATGCACTGGATAATTCTTCTCGTTCACCTTCAACTGCCTGTACGCGTAGGCAATCACCCTACCGTCCTGCATCAATACCACTCCCAAACAAACTCTAGAAGCATCACAATAGACTGTGTAAGAACCCGAACCAGTAGGCAAAACTAGTACCGGAGCTGTAGTCAATGCTGACTTGAGCTTCTGAAAGCTCTCCTCACACTCATCAGACCATCTGAATGGAGCACCCTTCTGAGTCAATCTGGTCAAAGGCGAAGCAATAGAAGAGAATTCCTCTACAAAGCGACGGTAATATCCCCCCAAACCAAGGAAACTCCTAATCTCTGTAGCTGAGGACGGTCTGGGCCAACTCTACACCGCCTCTATCTTCTTCGGATCAACCTGAATACCCTCACTAGACACCACGTGCCCCAAGAAAGCTACCGAACCAAGCAAAAACTCACACTTAGAGAATTTCGCATAAAGTTTCTCCTTCCTCAACCGCTGTAACACAACTCTCAAATGCTGAGCATGCTCTTCCTGGCTACGAGAATAAACCAGGATGTCATCAATGAACACAATGACGAAGGAATCAAGGTAAGACTGAAACACTCTGTTCATCAATTGCATGAACGCAGATGAGGCATTGGTAAGCCCAAATGACATAAGCAAGAACTCATAATGACCATATCTGGTCCTAAAAGCAGTCTTCGGAATGTCAGAATCCCGAATCTTTAACTGATGATACCCATATCACAAGTCAATCTTGGAAAACACTCTAGCTCCCTGAAGCTGGTCAAACAAATCATCAATGCGGGGCAAGGTTCACCGTAACCTTGTTTAGCTGCCGATAATCAATACACATACGCATGGACCCATCCTTCTTCTTCACGAACAACACCGGTGCACCCCAAGGTGACACACTAGGCCGAATGAAGCCCTTATCCAGGAGTTCCTGAAGCTGCTCCTTCAATTCCTTTAGCTCCGCTGGTGCCATGCGATAAGGTGGAATAGAAATAGGCTGAGTGCCTGACACCAAGTCAATACCAAAATCAATATCCCTGTCAGGTAGTATGCCTGGCAGTCTGCAGGAAACACATCCAGAAAGTCACGGACCACAGGAACTGAATGAATAGTGGGAGTCTCACCACTGACATCCCTCACAAAGGCCAAATAAGATAAACACCCTTTCTCAACCATACGCTAAGCCCTCAGGTAGGAAATCACCCTGCTAGGCATATACTCGGAAGAACCTCTATATTCAACCCTCGGACACCCTGGCATAGCTAAGGTTACAGTCTTAGCGTGACAATCAAGAACAGCATGACACGGAGATAACCAATCCATGCCCAATATCACGTCAAAATCGACCATGCTGAGTAACAGTAGGTCCACTCGGGTCTCCAGACCCCCAATAGATATCATGCACGACCGATACACACGATCCACAACAACAGTATCGCCCATCGGAGTCGACACATGAACAGAGGTGACTAGAGACTCACTGGGCATATCCTGAAAATGGGCAAAATATGAAGAAACATAGGAATATGTAGAACCAGGGTCAAATAAAGCCAAGGCATCTCGGCAACAGACTGAGACAATACCTACAATCAAGGCATCTGAGTCCATAGCATCTGGCCTGGCTGGAAAGGCATACATGCTAGCCTGACCTCCCCCTCTAGGGCGGCCTCTGACTGCCTGGGGCGGGTGGTGAAGTAACTGGAGCTGAAGTCGAGGGCTAGCCCCTCTGCTGAGAAGATCCACCGGAACGGCGGGGAAACTATCTCCACACGTTCCCGAACTCTCCACACTCAAAGAAACACCCTGGAGCTGGAGGCAGGGACTTATAGAAACCCCTAGCACCCGTACGGCCACTGAAAGACTCATGCATAGAAGAACCCTGAACTGGGGGTGCTCGAGCTGCACTCTGAGCTGGGAGGGCACCAAATGAAGTACGGGCTAACTGAGAACCACAGGGACCCTGCCCCGAAGATGCACCACTATATGCTGGGCGGCCTGACTGAGGAGGCCTGAATGAACGGCCCATACCCTGCTGAAACTGTCCCCTGAAGGGAGCACCACTGGAACTGCCCGAACCACGAGGCCTCTTGGCCTCCCTCTCCTCCCACTCCTGGCGGCGAACGGACTCAATATCTCGAGCTATGTCAATAACCTACTCGAATGAAGCACCCGATACTCTCTCCCGAGTCATAAATAACCAAAGCTGATAAGAAAGACCATTTACAAACCTCTTCACCCTCTCCCTATCAGTAGGGATAATCTCAGAAGCATGCCTAGCCAACTCGGAGAACCTCATCTCGTACTGAGTAACTGATAACTCTACCTGGCGCAGCTGCTCAAACTACCTGCGCTGCTCCTCTCTGTGGGACTGAGGAACATACTTCTCCAAAAAGATTGTGGAGAACTGCTGCCAGGTGAGATGTGCTGAACCAACCGGCCTACGCCTCTCGAATGACTTCCACCAAGTAAAGGCAGCACCCGCAAACTGAAATGTAACAAATGAGACCCCACTGGTCTCCCGGTGTCTAAATACCCTGTGCAGCCTGCTCAGGTGCCCGAGAAGCTGGAGTCTGATTGCCTTCCCTAGCCTGAGCTGTGGTGGCAGTAGAAGACATGGCGACTGCCTGAGCCAAACTGGTGCACACTGTCAATATCTGAGACAGGGTCTCCTGAAGACCCGGAATAACCATAGGCACTGCCGGTGCCTGAACCTGTTCCGCTGGAACACCATCGCTGGGAACCTGATCCTGATCGATAGGGGGATCCTGAGGTACTATACCGGCTGCTGCGCGGGCTGGCCCCCTACCTCTACCACGACCTCGACCTCTCGCTAGTCTGGCCGGTGACTGGTCACTCTGATCAGTATGGCGTGTCCTCACCATCTGTGAGAGAATGAAACTACGTAAGTTCAGATTTCAAGAATCAATAGATCAACACGAAAGAGTTCAAGAAAGATATAAATGTTTCCTAAAAGTTCGGCATCCTCTCAAAGATAAGTACAGACAATTCCATACCGATCCGCAAGACACTACTAAACCTGCTCATGACCGTTGAGTCCTATGTAACCTAGGCTATGATACCAAACTGTCACGACCCCAAATCCTAAACTGGCCATGATGGCGCCTATCGTGGAACTAGGCTAGCCAATAACCACATGTTCACAATTTCTTTCAAAATCCCAATCAAATTCCAAGCATTTCATAAATATACAGAGTTTACTAAACAAAGTAGGCCAATAAACAGTACCACCAAGCCCAAAACCCGGAGCCAACAAGTCATGAGAATCTAAGGAAAATAAGCCAAAGGTACGACATTATAATACAAAACCTCCGAATAAAAGCTAGCTACAACAAGAAGGGAAAACAGAGATGCTACGGACGCTGAACAACTACCTCTATATCCTGCAATTCGGCTCCGCGCGGAATAAATGGCTAATGCTCGGTATCTGCACCTGAATCTACACACAGGGGTGCAGGGAGTAATGTGAGTACGCCAAATCAGTAGTAATGAAAATAAATCAAGTCTAAGCGGCAAGGAAACACATAAAATCAATGCCATCAAATCACAATATACACAGCCTTACTTTCCAATAGTGTAAACATAGATATACGAAATCATCATGCCTTAAAACCAACTTCAGAAAAGTCCTTTGAAGAATTCATATTTTTAACAACTTCAAACCGAAAGATTTAGTATGAAAATGAAATGAATCATATAGAGGCCCTTCGGGAAAAACGTATTTCATAAGTTCAGAATGAAAGTAGTAAAATCATAAGTAGCCCCTCGGGCAAAAACATGTATCATAATCAGCCCCTCGGGCATGCCTCACAGTCACTCATAATCAGTCAATCAACACCTCACACTCACTCAGCACCTCACAGTCACGCATGCTCCCAATCACTCGACACTCGGCACTAGGCAGTCTGTGCGCTCACTGGAGGTGTGTACAAACTCCGGAGGGGCTCCTTCAGCCCAAGCGCTTATATCACTCGGCACCTCACTATCACTCATCACCTCACAATCAGGCCCTCGGCCTCACTCAGCAGAACCACTCAAAAGGCCCCTCGGGCGAATCAGTAAAACAGGGTACTCGACCCAAAACATCATTTCAAATCTCAAGTAGTGTAAATCAGGCTGAGTTTCAAAAACAGTAAGCACAATGTGGCTGAGTGAAATTATCAACAAATAGTGAGGAAAAATAGCAGTAAAAAACCCCAAGGGGTCTAAACAGATCGGCACGAGGCCCCCAAACACGGCTTATAGCCCAAAAATTTCAACAATCTTTAGAACATAATTTAACATAAGGTTTTGAGTAAAATATGCAACTCATTAGTTGCCGCGGAGAGGACCTAGTCAAATCCAAAAATCAGTACGCGCCACATACTCGTCATCCGACATGTGCGCCATTCTAAAATCAGTGAGAAATATGTAGTCCGGGGTTCCATACCCTCAAGAAAAGATTTATAACCATTACTTACCTCTACCGTGCAACAACACTAGTCCGCTATGCTCTTGCCCCTTGAATTGGCTCTCGATTGCTCCGAATCTAGCCAAAACCAGTTTAATATCATCAATGTATAGCAAAGGAACACAACCCAATCGAAAACTATCAAATTATACAAGAATCTCGAAATTCGGCCAAACTCGAGCCCCGGGCCCACGTCTCGTAATTCGATAATTTTTACATCACTAGAAACCTCGTCCTCTCACGATTCTACTCATACCAAAATCAACACAATCGGATCACAATTGCCTACCCAAAACCTCAAAAGAAAATTCCAATTCTCCACCCCTTCTTCCCAACCTTTTCCTACTTAAATCCTCAAATTTTCAAGCCTAATCCGAACAAAATAGCATAGAAACGATGTTAATAACCCGAGAACTTACTTTCACTGAAGAATCACAAATTCCCTTCTTCAATTTGCCTTCAAAGAGCTCCTCTCGCATGCAAAAATGGTGGAATGGGACAATTTTTATGGAGGCCCCTTTTTATACTGTTTCTGCCAGCATTTCCGCATCTGCGGACACTTAGTCTCACATATGGACCCGTACCTGCACACCTGCAGAATCCTACTTAACGGACCCATGTTCGCACCTGCGGCCAATCCTCCGCACCAGCAGCTTCGCAGGTGCGGCCATCTTTTCGCACCTGTGGAAATTCCCCTGCCCAGCCTCTTTTCGCACCTGCACACATACCTTCGCACCTGTGATATTGCACCTGCGGCCACCCATCTGCAGGTGCGGCCAACACCAGAACTCACACCAACAACTATTTGCTGCAAATTTCCAAGTTCAAAACCCTGTCAACAATCCGAAATCCATCCCGAGCCCCTCGGGACCCCAAGAAAACATACCAACACACCCCATAGCCTTATTCCAACTTAGTCGAGCCTTCGAAAAACCAAAAACAACACGAAAACACCAAAATTACATCAAATTCAAGCCTATGAACTTTGAAACTTCCAAATTTCGCCAACTACGCCGAAACCAACAAAAACACCTCCGATTGACCTAAACTTTTGCAGACATATCCAAAATGACATTACGAACCTGCTCCAACTTCCGGAATTCCATTCCGACCTTGATAGCCTATTTTCCACTGCCGCCCGGAAATCGCCAAAACTAACTTTTGCCAATTCAAGCCTAATTCTACAACGGTCATCAAAACTTCATTCCGAACACACTCCTAAGTCCCAAATCACCTAACGAATCTATCCGAGCCATAAAATCCGCATTTCGAGGTCGTTCACCAATAAGTCAACTCTCAGTTGACTTTCTCAACTATTAGGCTACTTTAAGAGACTAAATTTCTCAATTCTCACCATAGCCACTCCGGACCCAAACCAACTGACCAAACACAACAAAAATAGGCTAGCAATATATAACAAATGCAGAAATGGGGGAAACAGGGTAAATCTCACGGAACGACCGGTCGGGTCGTTACAACTTCATAGACCGAATTATTGATTTTTGATTGGGTGTTTTACCTCCGATTTGAGAGATTCTTATATAGTTAAACTCATGAGTGAATGGGTGTTCGGAAAATATAAGTTTTACCCGATTCCGAGACGTGGGCCCGGGGGACTTTTTGGGCGAACTTCCAAATTTCGCGTATTAGCTTCGAACTTATTAGTGATTATGTTTTCTTGAAGTGATATTTACACTATGCAATCAAATTGACTAGATTTGGGCCTCCCAGAGTTGGATACTTGTTGCAAGAGCATGGTATTGAGTTGATTAGCGCAGTCAAGGTAAGTGGCTTGCCTAACTCTGTGTTGGGGACTTCCCCTTAGGCATTTTTATACTGATTTTGTTACGTGGACGCCGTGTACGTGAGGTGACGAGTGCGTACACGGGTCATTGTTGCTAAATTTCCATTTTTACTTCTATGCAATCACTCGTTTTTCATTCCTTTATTACCGTTTCCTGTCTTAACTGAGTAGTTAGCTTAAGAGTAAGCATGCCTACATATCCTTACTTGATTTCCTCTTATTTGCTATTAGTTGCACCATGCTTAGGTAGTTTAACTCTATTCTTGCCTGTTGATTTCCTAGACTGTTTAATTAAGACGTATCCGACATACTTCTACATTGCATATTTAAATTGGGACTACGGACCGAGATCCGGGAGCTTTCCCCCTGTACTGCATTTCATATTTAAATTGGGACTACGGAACGAGATACGAGAGCTTTCCCCCTGTACTTAAATGCATATTTAAATTGGGACTACGGATGGAGATCCGAGAGCTTTCCCTCTGTACTGCATAGCATATTTAAGTTGGGACTACGGACATAGATCCAGGAGATTTCCCCGTGTACTGCATTGCACATTTACTGTTGAGATATATGATGTGTTGAGCCGAGGGCTCTCTTTCTGTTATTAGTTCTTCCAGTTTACATTAATCATGTTTATCGTTGCTTTCCTATATTTCACTGTTTTAAATTTATATATGACTTATTTTAAAACTCGGTAGAGCCTCAACCTGACCTCGTCACTACTTGAATGGGGTTAGGCTTGGCACTTACGGAGTACCGAATGTGGAGTACTCATGCCCTTTCCTGCGCTTGTTTTCCCTATGTGCAGATCCAGATACCAACACCCAGTATCGTGGCTAGGAGTCGTTCTAGCAGCTGGCAGGAGACCGCGAGGTAATTCTACCGCGTCCACAGAATTCCACGAGTCACTCCTACTCTAGTATAGGCATAGAGGACTTATGTATTTTCCACTATTTCATTGTATAGAGCTACATTTAGTACAGAGCTTGTGACTATCGTGACATTCCGGGTTTCGGGAAGTGAAAGTGTACATGCTGAGCATCTATGTTATATCTACTTGAGTTCTTTTCTGTCCTTATTTTATTGATTCCATTATTTCCGTAAATTTTAGGCTTACTTAGTCGTAGAGACTAGGTGCCGTCGCGATACCTTTCAGAGGGCAAATCGGGTCGTGACAGGAAGGTGTTCCATCACATGAAAAAACCCACATGGAAATATCTTTTCCATTTTACTAGAAGTTACACGAATGTTCTGATCCATCCGGAGTAGGTTTTCTTCCCTTAATGTGGTAGAACACAAGTCTTTGAAAAACAAACTAATCTTTGTGAAGGGTTTCCAGATTCTTTCGAGAAAACCACAAAATGCAATAGGCACTAAGGTCTCCATGAAAACATGACAGTCATGACTTTTCAAATGGCTCAACTTCCCTACCTCCATATCAACTTTTTTTCCAAGATTCGACGCATAACCCTCAAGAATCTTCAATTTCGTAACCCGATCATAGATTTTCCGTCTTTCCTCCAAAGTGAATGTGTAACTTGCTTTGGGCTTGAACACCTTACCATTGTTTAATGTCTGCAAGTATAATTCAGGCCGCCTGCAATATTCTTGTAAGTCCATTCTAGCCTTCGGGTTATCCTTTGTCTTACCTTTAACATCCATCACTGTGTTGAACAAATTTTCAAAATAATTATTCTCAATATGCATGACATCAAGGTTGTGACGGAGAAGATTATCCTTCCAATAAGGCAACTCCCAAAATATACTCTGTTTCGTCCAATTATGGGTAACACCATATCCGGGGAATCTATAAGGTTGAGCTTCAGTAACTTTACTAAAGTTCTGGACCCTCTCCCAAATTTCGTCACCTGAAAGTATCAGAGGTGGAGAATCATATTCCATTTTATGTTTTTTGAATGCATTTTTCATCCTTCTAAACTCATGATCATGAGGCAAGAATTGACGATGACAAACAAACCATGATTTCTTTCGGCCATGTTTCAAAGTGAACTGTTTACTATTTTCCATGCAGTAAGGACAAGCTAGCTTCCCAATAGTCATCCACCCAGACAAAATTCCATACGAAGGAAAATCGTTAATAGTCCATATTAAATTAGCACGCAAATTGAAATTCTGCTTGGTTGATATGTCATATGTTTCAACACCATCATACCACAATTATTTTAGCTCATCAATCAAAGGTTGCAAATATACATCAATCAAACTTTTTGAATTACTTGTACCGGGGATAATATAATTTAAGAATATATATGGACTAGTCATACACATCTCGGGTGGTAGATTATAAGGTGTAAGAAAGACAGGCCAACATAAATATAATGTCGCAGATACAGAAAAGGCATGAAGCCATCCGCACACAGACCTAACCAAATGCTCCTTGGTTCACTAGCAAAATCTGGATATGTCCTATCAAAGTGCTTCCAAACTTCTCCATCTGAAGGATGACACATAACGCCAGGTGGTCTTCTATTTTCAACGTGCCATCATATGAGGAGCAGAAATCATTGACACATATAACCTCTTTAACCTAGGTATAAGAGGTAAATAATGCATCGCCTTGATAGCGACCATATTGCCGCTGGAAAGCCTCTTGAAACGAAGCTTTTCGCAAAATTTACAACTGTCTAAAATTGCATCATCTTTATAATATAACAAGCAACCATCTTCACAACAATCAATTCTCATTGACGAAAGTCCTAACTTAGAAACCAATCTCTTTGCCTTATAGAAATCACCATGTAAGTTGATATTAGGGTCAACTAGTTCACTCATAAGGTCATTGAAAGAATCCATGGCTGCTTGAGAAATATTCCACTCAGATTTGATACTTAGTAATTTAACTGCAACAGACAGCTCAGAGTGTGGACTTCCTTCACGTAGTGGACGACTAGCTTCTTCTAACTGTTCATAAAAATGTTTTGCATCATCATTAGGAGTTTTTTCAACATTTTCATTAGGCTCACCCCCGAAGTGCATCCCAAAAGCATCCGCAACCATATCCTGAATTCTAGAATCAAGATTTGTATTCTCCACCGACCTACTACTTTCACCAACAACCATGTTATGAAATATCCCACGGCTACCATCGATCTCTCCATTATTAGTCCACACAAAGTAATTCTCTATAAACCCCTTCCTATAAAGATAAAGCTTAACTTCCTCCGGTTTTTCAAACTTCATACAGTCGCACCTGACACAAGGGCATCTAATTACTCCTTCACTTTGGTATGGTGGAAGTGACATTGCATGTGCAATAAAGTCATCAACCCCTTCTACAAAATCCTCCCGCAATCCCCGCCGATTAGGATAATTCCT
>ML422118.1:55139-72707 GCA_005239525.1 Nicotiana knightiana | reverse complement strand
ATATATATATATATATATATATATATATATATATATATGTATGTATAAATTTTTATAAAAAATATGCATAAAGTTAATCAAAATTGAGTTACAGGTATAGGTTTCAAGTTCATGTTAAACCGCTTTTATCTCGTTATTGCTTTGGAATCGCGATGTTATGCAACTTATAGGGAAGTCCGCAAAAGAACTTAAGGAAGGATTAGTTGAGGTATAGTACTAATTTCACGATCCAAAATCCTAACTTAGGTCGTGATGGCGCCCAACAGCGGGGTCAGGCAAGCCAACACTCAATTTACTAAGGGTTCCTTCTTATTAGGTTAAACATTTCAACATATACTCAATTTTTAAAACTTAAGACATAAATCGACAAGGATAATTAGCCAGTTTTAATCAAAAGTGGTCATGAGGAGGCGTGAGCCGATATATATACAGACCTTTAATCCATAATAACTATCACATGTGTGCCAGGAACTAGTGTCACAAGTCCTACGGGTATACTAACAGAATATACAAAAGATATAATATACACTTCCACTGTCTGAAAGAAATAAACGGGAAATAAGAAAAAGAAACCCCATGGTGCTGCCGGAGATCGCCAGGAGAAAGCAGCTCACCGTGAAGTCAGGTCCGTCTATAATCAGAATCAAGCTCCGGTCTGACAACCGGGTGTACCAGCCTCAGAACCTGTACAATTAAGTACAGAAGCATAGCATGAGTACATAAATATATATGTACCCAGTGGGTATCCCGCCTAATCTCGAAGAGGTAGTGACGAGAGGTCGACTTCACACTCACTACGGTTCAACAATATAATTTAACAAAATATGATGAAAACGGTAGGCATGTAAGGGCAGTGAAACAGCAAATATATATAAGGTACTGAAATCCAAGGAAGTACTGGAAATAAATAAATAATTACTACTTCACCTTTCAAATATCTGTCAAATAAATGTCCACGAATTTAGTAACAAATAAATCATGCGCATACAGGATGAGGGCAACCGGCCTGAGCCATAAGATAGTCGTATTCGTGCACTGCCGAGGGTCGAACGGCCCGAACCATAAGTGCATCTTTGCCATAAAGTAATCATCTTTATGCACTGCCGAGGATCGAACGACTCGAACCATAAGTGCATAATCTAATCCGCCGTGGCGTACGCCCCGCTCCCATAAGAGTGGGGGAAATCACACTCCGCTCGCGGAATGTAAATTGCCAAGCAGTCACATGCACACACAATATTCCTTTTTAAACCTTTCAGTAAAAAATTCCTTACAAATTTTCTCAAATTCCATGATCTCAGGGAAATAAGCCGCATGTAACATTTAATTTATTAAGCATATAGTTCATTTCAAGTAAAACACAAGGCATGATGTGGACCTAACTACCCGAACATAATAATAAAAGTCGATACGTACGGACTCTCATCAATTTGTACGTACGTAGCCCCCACAATTATCACACATAGCATTTAAAACACCTACGGGGACAATTCCCTCTTACGAGGTTAGAAAGGAGACTCACTTCGCGTCGCACCTACTCCCCGGGTCAAGAATTCGCCCGAAACTCCGAACTCGTCACCTAAAGGACTCGAAGCTAACCAAACATCAAGTAAATATATCAAATTATACTCAAAGCAGGAAATTCTCCTATTATTTAGTCAAATTTATCATTCTTGAAGAAATCCCAAAATTCAACCCAGGGCCCGCATGCTCGGATTTCGAAAATTCTCGAAGGAAACACTCACCCATAACCTAAGGATCGTTAATATATGATTTTTGTATGAATTCATAGCCAATGCACGGGTAATTTTCTAAATTTTCGGAAGCCCGAGGTTACGACCCAAATCCTTAATTTTCACTAATTAGGTAGTTAATTTAACTAGTAATTCATGAATTAAACTAATACTAGGGTAGAATTTACTTACCTTCAATAACTAGGTCGTTTGCCCCTCTTGAATGCTAAAAATCTCCCCAAGGAAGAAGAAGAAGATGAGGAAAAATGAATTAATCCCGCTATAAAAACACACTGCCCAGTGGTTTCCTCTATGAGAATGCAGCCTGGGCAGTGCATTCACGATGCCTTAAATGACCAGGCCCACATGGGCCTTCTATGCGAACGCGGAGGGAGCCCTGCGAACGCACATGGTAAGGGGGTGGCTGGGCTGGCCCAATGGCCGGACTCTATGCGAACGCGGGGGAGGTGTGCGAACGCACTGGGTCAGGAGTCCAACCCATCGCGATCGCAGTGCCTTTAGTGCGAACGCACAAGGCATTCACCACCCCTACCCAATTCCTTCTTCGCGAACGCGGTAACCCCTCCGCGAATGCGGAGAAGGAAACCAGACCTGGAATTTCTGGTGTTTTGAAATTAGCTCTGAGGGGTTCGAAGCTCACCCGAGCCCCTCGGGATCCCGTCCAAAGGCACTGGCAAGTCTGTATTCATGATACGGACTCGCTCAATTTTCGGAACGTGAAAAACAAAAACGAAACTAAGAATCCGACCCTAAAACCAAATTGAATCAAACTTTGAACTTTAAGTTATAGAATTCGCTAAAAATGCGCCGAACGACCTATACTACTCGGAATGACACCAAATTTTGCAGGCAAGTCATAAATGACATAACAGAACTATTCCCAATCTCGAAATTCAGTTCGGACCTCGATAGCACAAAAGCACGTCCCAAACCACAGTATTAACTTAAGGAAATTCTTATTTCGATATTGGGCGCGAAACGCTCCCGGGTCATCCAAAACCCATTCCGAACATACGCCCAAGTACGATATCATCATACGAAGCTACCGAAACCGTCGAAACTCGATTCCGAGGTCGTTTACTCAAAATTTTGACCGAAGTCAAACTTGGCCTTAAAGGCCAGCCTGAAGGAACCAAGTGTTCCAATATTGCTCTAAACACTTGTGAATCCCGGACCACCCGTCTCCGCAAGTCATAAATCACAATAAGCCGCTATGGAAAGTTTTCATTTAGGGTAACGGGGTCCGATAACGCAAAACGACCGGTCGGGTCGTTACAACTAAACTTAATTTAGTTGTCAATTATAATATTTCTAACCTCTGAAATTTGGTGTCTGTCAACACCCAAAATCCCTACGGCCGTGATGGCGCCGGGCATCAATGTCAGGCAAGCCAAATCAATAATTAATTGAAATAAATTTCCGGTTTAAGACATTTATGAAAACACTTCCTTTCACTTCATTACATAATAACCAAATAAAAGTCTGTTAATTAAAATAATGGTTTAAAGATTACACTTAAGCAATTATAACCCAACACATATCCCAGAACCCGGCGTCACAAGTACATGAACAATTTCTAAGAATTTAACAATCATTAAAAGCCTGTCCGAAATACAACTGACAAGGAAATTTAAATGAAATAAATACAGTACGAAGGANAAGTACCTGTGCAATAAATTGCACAGCAAGTGTAGCATGAGTACAAAAACAACGTGTACTCAGTAAGTCGCCCGCCTAACCTCAGAGAGGTAGTGACGAGAGGTCAAATTAGACACTTACTAAAGGTCAATATAGAATATTTAGGTATGACATTAAGCATGATTTATCCTAGGCAATTTATAAAACATGATTTAGATATCTTTCAACTCCGTTCACGTTAACACTTTATATCTTCGTCATATTAACAATTAATCAACATGGTGATTTAATCAAATAATAATAAATCGACGGGAAGGAACAAATTCTTCCAAAAGTCTTTTTAATAACTTTAAATCTCTTTCATTTCAATCGATAATTTAATATTTCAGGCCAGTAATCAAGAAAATATCATAGCAACTACGCAGCAAATATCATGCGCAGGCAATGTCGAGGGTCGAACGGCGAGAACCAACAATAATAAATTGTGCACTGCCGAAGGGTCGATCGGCTCGAACCATAGATGCATCTATCTGCCCCGCTCGCGAATCAATCATGTGACGCGGTTAAAATAATACGGCTATCCTGCTCGCGTATCATACCTGCGACTCAGGTGCTCATATGAATACATACACAAATACAGGGTCTTCCTGCTCGCGAATCACTCAAGCGACCCAGGCACCCAAAGTTACACATATCCACATAATAAATCTGTATTTTATCAAGAAAACATTTTTTCTCAGGAAAGTGGTAAAATCTTTATTAAAAGAAACATGAAATATAGGTTTTGAAACCTTTGTTTTTGAAACTCATTTGTCAACTTTAGGGATACTCCATGATACAACCCAGTCCAGGTACACATATATCCACAGCGGAACCAATTCTCTTTCTAGAGGGTTAACAATATGAACTCTATCTTTCTTTTAGACATTCAATTACATTTTCGGTCATATTAGCAGTTTAATATTATAGGCAAGGTTGCAGGTACACACATAAGGCATGCTAGTGGGTCCTAGGCTACCCGGACATTGCATAATAGTAGCTACGCACGGACTCCCATCACCTCGTGCGTACGTAGCCCCCGAAGATAATAGCATGTACTGAATTAATTCACCTAGGGGAACAATTCCCCCTCACAAAGTTAGAAAGGAGACTTACCTCGCTCCGAAATTCCCACACCGACTTCCAAGCCCCTCCGATGACTCCAACGGACGCACAACGCTCCGAAACTACCACACAATGGCAAAGCAATGAAAATTCATCCTAATACTCACAACAAATTCAGATGATATACTTTCCCAACCCCGTTCGGAGAAAAGACCAAAATGCCCTCGGGCCCACGTGCCCGGAAATCCAAAATTCTTGAAGATACATGCTACCCATAGCTCTACTAGTTCAATCATGCAATTTACTCTACATTCCATACTCAAATTCGTGGTTAAATTCCAAATTTACATTTTCTAGGTTTCTTCAAAAATTTCTCAAATTTCCTACCAATTTTCATGTTCAAATCTATGCAAGATCACATATTTAACTTAGGAATGGGAAGAATTCACTTACCTAGTGATGCTTGCTGAAAATCCCCCTCTCGAAGCTCCCAAAATCGCCACACTAAAACGAGAGAAATGGCCAAAAATCCGTTCTTAAAACACCCCACTGCCTCCAGCCATTTCGCACCTGCGGTGCAATAGCCGCTCCTGCGGCTCTGCACCTGTGGAAATTCCATCGCAGGTGCGGCTCTGACTCAAACCAGCAACTCTCGCTCCTGCGATCCCTCTTCACACCTGCGATTTCGCAGGTGCGACCAAACTCCCGCACCTGCGGTCCCTCAGCTCCAACCCTAATCTCGTACCTGCGATGCCCTTAGCCGCACCTGCGGCTCCGCACCTGCGGTCACAGCCTCACAGGTGCGATTACACCAGATGACAACAACCTTCAGCCTTCTCCAACTTCAAATATTGATCCGTCAATCACCCGGAATCCACCCGGGGTCCCCCGAGACCCCGTCCAATCACACCAACCTGTCCCAAAACATGACACGAACTTGCTCGAGCCCTCAAATCACATCAAACAACGCCGAAATCATGAATCGCACCCAAATCCAATTCTTTAAGAACTTAGAATTTCAAACTTCTACATCCGACGCCGAAACCTATCAAATCAAACCCGATTGACCTCAAATTTTGCACACAAGTCATATTCAACATTACGGACCTGCTCCAACTTTCGGAATCGCATTTCGACCTCGATATCAAAACTTGCACTTCCGGTCGGATTTCTCTAAAACCTTCAAATTTCTATCTTAAGCCAAATGACCCAAAAATGACCTACGGACATCCAAATGCACCTCCGATCGCGCTCCCAATTCCAGAATCACCTTATGGAGCTATTCCCAGACTCGGAATCCCAAACGGACATCACCCTCACTGATATGCACTTCAAGCCCAAATTCATGAAATCCTTCTAAAATGCTAACTTCCACAATATACGCCGAAGCGCTCCCGGGTTACCCAAACCCCGAGCCGGACATACACCCAAGTCCGAAATCATCGTACGAACCTGCTGGAACCTTCAAATCCTGATTCGGAGGTCGTTTACTCAAAATTCCAATCTTAGTTGATTTCTCCAACTTAAGGCTTCTGAAATGAGAAATTTTCTTTCCAAATCAATTCTAAACTTCCTGGAATTCAATTCCGATCACGCCCACGGGTCATAATACCTGAAACGAAGCTGCTCACGACTTCAAACCGCTGAACGACGTGCTAGAGCTCAAAACGACCGGTCGGGTCGTTACAGTGCCGACCTCAATTGCGGATGCTGATTGTTCTTATCCAACTGAACTGGACGATATTTTTTATAAAAAATTCATGTTCAAGGTTATTGTTAAGAAAGAGAATATTGAGTCACACGTCGAAATCTAGTTCCTAAGATTACTGATGATGATGAACTTTTGGAGGAATACGGCCAATTCGACGACACTATAACTGTAAACATTTTTACTCACAAACTCGTGAATACAAAAATAAAATATAAATACTTTTACACTCATAAGATCAATATTTTTTTGGCTTTGTTTTTAACAGGATCCACAGTTTTTTGATGGACAAAGCTCAAGTGGAGAGAAGCTTTTCGGGGTAAATTTCATGAAATTATAACTTTTATGCGATGTAGAGATCCTCCTCATCCTTTCTTTTAAGAAGATGAAAAAGATATTAGTTTAAGACATTGGTGGGCTAGGTGATGTTCTTGGTGGACTACCACCAGCCTTGGCAGTAAGTATCAGTATTTGGTTTGGTTTTTATCTTGATCAACAATGTGGTTATTAAGCAATGGAACATATATGATAACACAAGACAAACTGATTTATGACTCCAAAAGTGATATCAATAATTATAAAGACATACCCTAGCAAGACACTTTCGAAAACGACAGCAGAGTCCAACCGCACACGTTCAATAAGCTCAGGTTCAAGCATTTTCGGTCCATCTGCTATCCAGTTCATGAACCATATATACGCCCTCCAATCAACATTACTTGCTAAATTTTTTTTAGTCAAAATGATGCAATCAATGGTAGTATTGCTCTCCAACTGCTATTAAATGTCTATATTTTTGTAGGATGTTATGGCCGAAAGTGAGATGAAGTATGTTTTACAATCTCCCATCGAGAAAAGGTATCAGAAAGTGGATTGTCCGTATTAGAAGATGGTAATGCTTGCAATGCAAAAATATCTTCTTTGAAGACGTATGACAAGAGGAGTAGATCCGCTAATAAGGCATCAGCTGTAGGACAAGATGACGACTTAAATTGTCAACTCTCTAGCAACAAGGTTCACCGAGTGGTTAAAAAAGAGAAGAATCCATGAATTACTCTACTGAAATGACCTTAGCTACTTAATTATATAGTTTCTTTGCTATGTAGGCTTATGAAGGACAAATTTTTATTATTTGGGCAAGTTCATTAGGGAGTAAAATTTTCTAAATATTGTTCTAAATTCATCTTTTTGAATCATGAATTTAATTAGCAGTGGCTTCACTCTTTTTGTTAATATTTTGTATGCAACATGTTAGTTATTTGAACAAATCGGTTGTTCAATGAATGTGACAGTGAAGTTCTGATTTTTGAAGAATTTATTCAACTCAATCTTAGTACAAGATATATTTTATAGTTCTAAACTCATAGCGATGAGTTGTTGTTCCAGTAGTTGTGCGTGACGAATAAGGTTCTGTTAAATATATTTGTACTGCAGCTGAAGTTTTGTTTACTGAACTATCAATGAGAAATTAATGTGTACTTTTTACCCTGTTTGTGAAAATAATGCTCAAAGGGCATGTCTAAAAAAAATTGTGAAACTTCTGCTTATTCTGTTCAAAACCAGGCCCAAGCATACAGTCGAAACTCCATGTCATTCTTTGTGCCAATTTTAGTATACTTTTTCTACCAGCAAGTGTTGCAACACCTGTTTCAATTCATTTACACATCTTAATTTTCAAACCAATTTGGAATAAGTTAAAGTAAGACATGAAGTTTAGTTTACCAGTTCTATATTTGACGGGAATGTTGGTTGCCATGGAGAAGAGAAGGCGCTCACATTCCTGCTGCGATGTAGCCATCTAAAGTAAACTCGATTGTACTTCTGATGTGTTAGAGTTGGTAGGCTCGAAATCGGAATAATTATAATGAGAATTTAGTCACTTAGTCTTTAAAAATAGACTTAGAGTTGGAAAAGTCAACTGAGAGTTGACTTATTCGTAAACGACCTCGGAATACGGATTTTATGGCTCGAATAACTTCGTTAGGTGATTTGGGACTTAGGAGTGTGCTCAGAATATTTTTGTGATGTCCGGTGTAGAATTAGGCTTGAATTGGCGAAAGTTAGTTTTTGGCGATTTCCGGTCGGTAGTGGAAAATAGGCTATCGGGGTCGGAATGGAATTTCGGAAGTTGAAACAGGTTCGTAATGTCATTTTCGATATGTATGCAAAATTTCAGGTTAATCAGAGTTGTTTTGGATAGTTTCGGCATCGTTGGTGGATTTTAGAAATTTCAAAGTTCTTAGGCTTGAATTTGATGTGATTTTGGTGTTTTGATGTTATTTTTAGTGTTTCGGGAGTGCAACTAAGTTTGAATGATCATATATGATATGTTGGTATATTTGGTTGGGGTCCTAAGGGGCTCGGGATTGATTTCGGATGGTTTACGAGAAGTTCGGAGTTGCAAAATTGCAGTAAACAGCTGTTGCTGTGAATTCACTGTTGTTTCCGCACCTACGGATGTTTGACCGCAGGTGCGGAATGTATGTCGCAGGTGCGGAGTTAGGCCGTTTAATGAAAAGTCGCAGGTGCAGTTGATTTGACCGCAGGTGCGAGACATGGGCCGTAGGTGCGGAACCCCTGGGCAGAAAGTATAAATTAAAACCCTCTGCGACCATTATACCTTTTAACACCATTTTTGAACGAGAAAAGAGCTTGCAGGAGATTTTGAAGAGGGGAAGTGTTCTTCGTGGAGGTAAGTATTTTAGACCCTAAAACTCGATTATAGGTGATTAAGGAACGTAATCGCAGTGTTTAATTCATGAAAATCAGTAGAAAAAGGTGGGGTTGACTTGAGATTATGAGACCTTTAGGGGTCGATTTAAGGGGTCAAACGAACTCCGATTTTAGCGTTCTTTATATGTATAGACTCGTGAGATGATGAAGAACATTTTGGTATAAAATTTGTCGAGTTCCGAGATGCGGTCCCGGGGGTCGGGTTTTGGCTAATTTCGGGTTTTGTGCTAAAATTGGTATTTTTCAATTGGAATTCATTCCTTAAGCATAATTTGATGATAAAAATCTGAACTTGGTATATTTGGAGAACTCATAGGCCTAATTTAGAGGCAAGGGCACTGCAGAATAGTATTTTAGCCGGTTTTGAGGTAAGTAACGTTTCCAAACTTGATTCTGAGGGTTCGAAACCCCGAGCTAAATGATTTATGACTATAATTAAGGTGACGCACATGCCAAGTGACGGGCGTGCGGGCGTGCACCGAGTATTTGTGGCCTGGCTTATCCCATGGCACCGCTTAGTGATTATTCCCTGATGATATATGTGCTTCCGTTAATGTGGAGCTTGTGAACCTGTTAAAAATCATGTTAAGTATAAATGCTAGGCTTCACACCGAAAATGCGGAGACCCGAGTGGTCGTTTATTACTGTCTCAGTTTTTGATTATTTGATTTCATATACTCAATCCTGTTATAGCATATCACTTCATATCTCAGTCTCGGTATTGTTAATTATATGCATACTTATCATTGTTTCGAGCTGATGGATGCATCTGTGATCCATGTTAGTGAGACTAAAGAGTAATGACTGAGTGAGACTGAGAGCCTGTTATTAAGACAGTGATGAGATCGGACTGCACACCGCAGCGATACTTAAATCATGCCTTCGTTGGCTTGATATGGCGCTTGGGCCACTAGGGCCCCTCCGGAGTCTTTACACCCCTAGTGAGCGCATTGATGTGAGGGATGGATCGTCCCTGGACATGGATCTTGTCCGAGTGTTGTATTCCGGAGATGGACTTTTTCCATGGGTATGGATTGGCCTTTTTCCTCAGTACGGAGTGACTACGGTCACCAATGATTATGTACATTTCGGGATGCACTTTTTCCTGGGCCTGAGAGCCACATACAGTACTGAGTGGACTGCTGTGTGAGGGTTGTGAGCACTATGTGCATATCTACATTGGTTTCATACATATATTTTATGATGGCATGTAGAGTATACTGGCATACTCGACATATTTACTCATTCTGATAAACTGTTAGCATGTCTAATTTTTGTATATCGCTTATTGTAATTTCTGAGGTTTTGTCCGTCACTACTTCTCAGCCTATAGTTTGGGTTCGTTACTTCTGAGTTGGTGTACTCACGTTAGCCCCTGCACCTTGTGTTCAGATCCAGGTACACCGAGACCCGGTAGTGGATATTGAGCAGCTGTCAGAGTTTTCATTGGAGTAGTCGAGGTAGCAGCTGGCGACTGCGACCTCGCCTTCTCTTTCTTATTCTTCCTGTTATTCTTTATTTTGAGACAATGTTGTCCATTTCTCTTTTTCTTTGCTTTATGTTATAGTAGCTCATTACTGAGTGACTTGGAGGTTTTAAATTTTTGTTTTTCAAATATTATTTTTAAACTTCAGACTCTTAGTATTATTAATAAATTCGTTTAAAAATCACATTTTTACTGGAAATTGAATATAGCTTAGCTAAAAAGGGCGGCTTGCCTGGTTCCAAGACAGGCGCCATCACGACTTTCGAAATCAGGTCGTGACAGTTTCAATTGATTTACACAACTTAATTTTCGAAACAATTTGGAATAAGTTAATGTAAGACATGAAGTTTAGTTTAACAGTTGTATATTTGGTGGGAAAGTTGCCATGGAGAAGAGAAGGCGCTCACATTGCTACTGCACTGTAGCCATCCTATGCCTTGCCCCAAAAACAAGGCCGCTGTTGCCAATTAGACGGTACAGAGAATGAACTGTGCTTTTTTGGAACTCCAAGGGTTCCAACCAAGATACCCGCGCGATGCGAGCAATTAGATTTTGAGTTTAACTTATACCATATGTAAAATATAACTATATGTAATCATTCTTAATAAGTGACAATAAGTAAAAGATCAACATGGGAGTGAAAAGAAAAACCTTTTTCAGAAAACAACATAAATTATTCTCTACATCTCAAATACCTATTGAGACAGAGGAAAAAAATATCCCTATCATGGAATCAAAATAAAATTCTAAAAGCTTTTATCTTACCAGCACAAGTGTTGCAGATTCCTCCAATCCCAAATTCCACAATATTTATGATGAAAAAATTAAGCTGTTTAATATCTGTCGAGGAAAAGTTATTAAGCTGTTTAATATCAAAAGACATATTGAGGCAATAGACCTGGAAAATATGATGAACACACAACTCAAAACACTCATTATGAAACATGGGGGACGAATTTCGTTTCTCCTATGGATAAATATACATAAACACAACGATTTGTAAATATTCACAATATTAGTAAAAATATTAATTTGGTAAGAGTTAGAACTTGCTAAGAATTAATAACAATGGGCTAATTAATTCTTCAATCAGTTGAAAATATATTGGTAAAATATAAATTAAGTTTCCTGTTGTACTTTAATTTTTAACTATTTCGAAAATACATTTAAAAAATTAGGAGTGACTGGATGTATAGTAAACTAAAAATACTACTTCACTAAAAAATAAAAAAATAAAAAAATCAAAAAAATAATATGAATTGCAAACAAAAAAGAGGCGCATCAGATATTGCCTCTTTCGGTAACTGCTCTCTGTTTAGCTTTTGTAGAAGACTCTTCAACTTCTCAAACCTAATTCAGTTTCTCACCCCAATTTTCCAACTCCTGCCTGCCTCAACGTCAATCATTCTATACCAAGATATATGTCGTAGTCCTGCTTTCATGGTTTTAAGTTTGCTTACATTCGTTTTTCTTCTAAAATTGTTGTAGTCAAGCCTTTTGTGGTTGCTTCAGAAATTTTCAACTTCGACCTACACTATCAGAAGAAAGTAGAGTTAGTTTTGCATTGGAATCAATAGACCGAGGGGTTGCCAAGAAGCCCTACAAAATTTCTATAGAATTGCGAAAGACTCTACAACTTCTTGGAAATTTTTTTATTTTTACGGCACTTTGACATAGAAGAACATAAAAAACTCGTAAGATAAAATCGAATATGCATACAAAAGCAGAAACAGGCTAAATTTTCCTCGAACGGGTATGAAAATTTTGACATTATATAGATCATGAGTAATATTGCAGTTCTTTAAACAATTTGACGTAAATTTGGTCTCTTATTAAATCTTTTTGTGCTACTATTTGTTCAGTTTCATAGATGCATTAGATGCTGAAATTTAATTATAACTATAAAAAGTATGTGTCCTATATATCGTAAGAACTTTCTGATCCGTACACCACATTAGTCTCTATTATGCTGTATATCGTCTTTCTTCCGAATATGCATTATTTGATATATCATTGCATGAATTTAAAATAGATTATGTCATATGTTTTATCATTTTTTATATGTTTACCATTCCATACATCATATGCAATTTTTAAAATTTAGAGCAGTTGTAATTTTTAGGTACTTTTGATGATTAGTCGTACATGTTTATCGTCTTTATTAGTTGCTTTTATACCTGCTTTACTCAGTTGCAAGTTGAGAAAAATAACTATTCTAATCAGCATATCAAATCATATACACTAACCCTTATGTCACGACACGAAATCCCACCTTCAGGCCGTGATGGCGCCTAACGTTGCACCCGCTAGGCAAGCCAACGTGTTGACTGAATTGATTTATTAACAAGTGAAAGTAATAACCACCGACTAGATAATCGAGATAAAAATGCGGAAGCTTAACAAAATCTAAATAACGAAGAAATCCCTTTACGTACAAAACCCAGAAATGGAGTCACAACCTCACGAACCAGTCTAAGATTTAGCTAAAGACAACAGTTGAAATAAAATGATATATCTGTCTGGAAACACATAGATGACAGAATGAAAGATAGACAGTGACGCCGAGATCCACGAACCTCTGCGGAACTTCCTCGGTGTCGTTTGAAATGGACTGAAGGATACTCCCCCTAACGATGTCCACTGGGTCCGGCTGCATAATCTGCACATAAAGAAGTGCATGTGTATCATCAGTACAACCCACCCCATGTACTGAGTAAGTGCCGAGCCTAACCTCGACGAAGTAGTGACGAGGCTAGGACACGGCAACAAATATTACCTGTGCAGTTCAATAATATAGCAGGAAATAAACAAGAAATATAGCTACGGGGAAGAACATGCTGGGGATAAAAGGGGCAACAATTGCTAAAACAATAGAATTAAGTACTAACTGGAATGTAGAAGTAAAATAGGAAGTAACAACTCGAAACAAGTAAAATAGACAGGAGAAGGCACGGCATGACCCCTCGTGCATAGCCTCACAATCACTCGGCACGGAATGTCTCCTCATGCATAAATAATAAAGTCACTCGGCACGGAATGTCCCCTCGTGCATAAATAATAATCACTCGTCCCCTCGTGCAAATAATAATCACTCGGCACGGAATGTCCCCTCGTGCATAAATAATAATCACTCGGCACAGAATGTCCCCTCGTGCATAATGAATATAAAAGCAACAATTGATATGAAAGTTTGACAATACGACATTTCAAATGTACAGGAATAATCAACAAAATTCTATTGTCCCGGCAAGGGACTTAGCTATAACCAATCTCACTCAGAAGTATAATGTCAACAGTAAAATCCTCGACCGAACACACAATCAATAACTTTCTATGTCATGAAATAACCTCAAGGTACCACTTCCAAGGTTCCCAATAATTCACAGCACAGAGAATATCAAAGAACATTAAATAACTCATCAAAATTCGACTCACGGGCATGCTTGACCACAATATATAGGTACCCGTCACCTCACCTATACGTTGGAAATGAAATACACATAGAAAATAAGACTCTATACCTATTCCCTCAAGCTAAGGTAGACCAAACACTTACCTCGGCTCCAAAAATACAAATCAAGCCTCTAGCACTTTTTCAAAAATGTCGATTTGAAAAAGGGATTGTCACCGGAGGTTAAATTTGACAATGCTTCAAATTTGGCATTAGTACCGGAGATGACGTTCAATGTCAGCTTTTAAAGATGATTGGATATCTACCTTGTGTGTACTTATGATATCATATCCTCATTATAGGATAGCTAGATGTTTTCCCTCTTCTGTCTATAAAACATAATTAACATTCTAATTTTAATTCACGCCGTCTTCATTCACAAACCTTATTTTGCGTGCAGTGATGTCATTTAATGGTGGTGGTCCTTCAACGAAATCCCAAGCCCAGTTTCTCAAAGGTCCATTTCTCCATTTTCTATATTTAATTTCTCAATATTACGTTATGCGGCATTGAATTAAGTGAAGAAAAGGTGTTATTCTCTGTATCGCTACTTCGCGATTCAGTACATGAGATTTTATGTCCTTTTTATTTTTTAAAAGTAATATGTTGAAGATTAGTTGCAACAAAATGTTGTAAAAAAATGTATACGATAGCTTGCTCTGGCATCCCATAGAGAATAAGGATGGGGAATTATGCAATTGCATAAGTTATTACCTGTGTATCGAATATTGTTATTTTGATACGAAAGTAATTACCGATGTCATTATGTATTTAGTTTAGATTTTTTTATTTTTGAGTTAGAACTAGCAACTTTTTGGACTTTTTACGCAGCTCTTTTGGTACTGGATTTAGGTGTGCTTTCATGAATATTTGCATGTCGTTATTTCTGCTGCATTTTGGAAGAATTTAAGCTGCGTTTTTGGCTGATTTTCAGAAGTGTTGGGGGCTGTTTTGAGTGACGTTTTGGGGTGAGTTTTGCGGCAGATCTTATGGCTGTTTTCACAAAGTTTTGACTGTTCTTGGTCCAACTTTCTGAACTGTTTTTGAGCGATTTCGACAGCAGGTTTCAGCTGACATTTTGGGACTGTTTTTGGGTGAGAAAGTTGCAGCGTTTCAGACTGTTTGCTGCTGATTTTTGCAGCTTTTTGGAGTATTTTGGGGCTGTTCTAAGGTCGAGTTTATAGCTGGTTTGTGTGGGTTTAAGGTGGAAGAAGAAGGCTGTGAAAAGGAACAATTTTTGTGCTCCTCAAACACCGGCTGCTGCTGCGTTTTTATTACTAGAAATTGGTGTTTTGGGTTATCTTTTGCTGAGGTTTTTCGCTGTATGTTTCATGGTTTTTTTCTCGGGATAATTCTTCTGTACAGTATATGTCCATATAATATTATTGACCTTGAATCTGTTACAATGACTAGACATTTATTAGCACATTATTGCAAAGGATTTAAATGTGAGTTGGTGTTTTTTCCTGTTGGTGCTCAATGTAATGACTTCACTTTAGAGCATGAGATTGTATTTGGAGTGTTACTTTGCTTTAACAAATCAAAAAATAATGTTCTTTGTTTTTCTTCTCGAGTATAAATTCGAAAGTTTCTCTACCGTTTATTATTGTCATTATATTAGCAACCTAAATTTTTACTTTTTATGTGTTTATCAGCCAAATATTGATGTCAAATACGTGAAGGGAAAATTGTCGAGGATTGCAGCAGCCAACGCGTGTGCTCGGCCTGATAAAAAATTGTCGGGATTCGATGATGATTTAGTGATCGGCGCCGATTAGTTATTTTCTCTCAACGAGAAAACAGCAAGCCAATCCTCAAATTGGATGAGATATTAAGAAGACTTTGGTTATTCAAATACTAGACATTTAATATTTACACTATACTCTTATTGATTAACAATATAGGTTTTAGGTAAAATGTAAGTTGTCATGAACATGAACAGTAAATCTATTGGTTTTGGAAAAAATGTGAATAGACAAAATTAAATAAAAATATATTCGAAGTTATCGCTTTAGTATTGATATTTTTATTTTGACGTTAAACCATTGATTAGAGGTGCAATATTTTTGCTTATTATGACTTGATTGCTTAAAAA
This sequence comes from Nicotiana knightiana, assembly GCA_005239525.1. NCBI lineage: Eukaryota > Viridiplantae > Streptophyta > Magnoliopsida > Solanales > Solanaceae > Nicotiana > Nicotiana knightiana. The sequence goes on along the minus strand of ML422118.1, from coordinate 56,738 downwards.
AGTTGTAGTGTCCTATTCCGGACTTGAGTATATCTCAAGGATGATTTTTCAGGGCATTTTTTACCCATAAGATTTTCTATTGCACAAGTTCTTTTTGTTGCGTGTGGGCCTACTTTGAAGGATGGGAATTGATCAGGATTAAAGTCACTACATTATTTCTGCTGGAGCTACTACAAATAGAATTTTGTGCAAGTTGGTGCACCAAGATTAACCTTCATTCGGGACTGGAGCTGAAATAAGATTTGAATCAAATGTGATACCCTTTTTGTTTGTACTCGAGTGAAAAATTTATGCATTTTCATGTGGAATGACCCTTTTAAAGCCAAAGATTGAGGTAACATTTCTCGTTGTAATAGCTCTTGGAGATTGGTGATCCCCTAACAACAAACTTATAGAGAGTTAGAGACAGCCCAATTCACCTATTTGTCTTTTGGTTTAATTTTTTTTAATACGGTCGATAAATTTAGTCTGCAATATATATATATTTCTAATATTTCTCTCTGCTCTTTTTTGTTTGAAATGATCTGCGCATCGCGCGAATAAATATACTAGTGTAAAATGAACACAAAAAGAATATTCCCTATACACTTATCATGTTTTTATTTCCCACTCCTATAACCAACTAACTAATTTTATTCCTCTACTATGTATTCACATGTGTGGGCACGTGTATAGAGCTTTCCGGGCGTCTCATTCTTAGAGCATATATAGTGTGCCATATCGACCGTCAAGATTAAAACTAGCTGAGGGACAAGATGCTTCCACATGTCTCATCATTTTAAGAGACCAAACTACACACTATCTAGATAAATCCCAAAACCCTAATGTGCTTGTCTGAAACTTAGCTCTTTCCCTTTCTTTCTTTCATTAATTAAAATCTCGATGCTTTCTTCCTTCTTCTCTACAAAAGTTGCATGCTTAACCTAACTTTCTTCAAAGTTTTATTTTTTTCTCAATCGATATCCACATTAGGACTCCGACAAATTTGAATTCTGGTCTTGTTATGCCTATAAAAGAGGAAGCGCTCCTCTCAAGGATTTTGTTCAAGTTTGTATCACTCGGTAGGTTTAGAACTGTGTGAAGTTTTTGTAATCCAACTTGTGCCACCGGAAATCACTTTTCACATGATAGTATTTACAATTTGGTTACTTTTTTTTTCAATATAATTCCTAGATTTTTTTTACATTTTAGTAATACAGTTCCAGGCTATAATTTTTACATGCATGCTCCTTTTTTGGAATTTTTACAGAGGCAACTAGTTCATTAAAAGGAGTTATAATCATTTGGACGAGGGCTAAGTTGGTATAGAAAAATATGGAGTCACAGAAAAATGCTACAATACCCTCTTTTTTTTAACACTTATGGCGGTACGTCACAAATGTGTGAGATCATCCCGTTAAAAGTAATACTATATTCAACCTTCACGAATTTTAAAATTCTTAATGTATTAAACTTTGACAGCAACTTTTATTAACGATGTATATAACTTAAACTCTATAATCACACAGGAACAACTTCGAAAGCAGTTATAAGAATATCTACAGGTATAGTACGTAGGTCTTGCAGAACCATCTATATATATATATATATATATATATA
>ML422118.1:0-55124 GCA_005239525.1 Nicotiana knightiana | reverse complement strand
TAATATATATATATATATATATTACAACGTGGAAAAGGGAAAAAATGAACAGAAACAAAATGTACACGCCACTCATTATGTCTCAATTTTGACCCAAAAAGTTCAACGATCTATAACGCGAGAAGCTTATATTTTTATTTATTGTATATATATATATAAGTACTTTGGATCAACTCCACAAACACGTGAAGAAGAAACGACGACGAAATTATAAGACCCTTTTTTTTTTGGAATTTCTCTGGGGTGAACCTTCAAAGAAATATGGCTCCTGGAAGATACTAATTTAATATTCTTTTAACCTCTTACTTACCTAAGAGATGATGCATTCATTTGTTAAATAACTGAAAGGAATTAAATTGCTTAAGACATGATGCATTCATTTGTTGCCTAAGAGATTATACTAGTAGGGGTGTAAATAGGTTAGGTTGGTTCAGATCAAATCAAATTAATGGTGTCGGGTTTTATAAATTTATAAATCAGACCAAACCAACAAAGTTGGGGTTTTCAATCTCGATTTTTCTCGGGCTTTTCGGGTTTTCGGATTTTTTTCCGATAAAGTCTTCATAACGTAAAATATGTAATTTGTGCTCCAAATATTTCTTAAGTCCTAGTAAAATACAACTTATAATGTGATTTTCGAGAAACTAACACAATAATATGAGATAAGTCATAACATTAAAATATTCAAGAATAAAGATAAAATAATAATATTACATACAAACATTGCTAATTAATAAGCCATAATAAAAATTAACATAATCTAAAAATATTTAGGTCATGCTAAAATAAGTATAGCTAATAAGTACTAATATTAATTACATAACTAAGCACTAAAGAAAAGGATAAACGAAGTTATGCATTTTCATTATAAACCAATGTAAAACTAAAATAATTATCCAACACTTTCATCATTCCTAGTATTAAATTGAATTTCTTTTGTTAGCATTAATATTAATTTGAACTTTGTTTGAGTTACTACGTTTATGAGCTATTAAATTTATTTATCATTCAAGAATGTTAAGTTTAAACTTGAAATAATACATTAAAAGATAAAACCGTAGAAAAGTTTAAGAAATATTTATAACTTATTACCGACGCGATGGATTGCTATTTGAAAACACTTTCAATACAAAAAGAGCTCCTTCCGGCTATACTCTAGTTGGACAGTCTTAGTTCAGTTTGAGAAGTCAAGGAGTAGGTATAAAATATTCTTAAAATTATATAAATGTACTATCGGGTTGGTCTGGTTACGGTTTGACTTTTTAAATTTAAAATCAAACCAAACCAAACCAATTATGGTCAGGTTTTATTTTCAATACCAAATCAAATCAAACCAAACTACAACAGACTTTTTTTCCCAATTTGAATCGTCTTATCGGTTTAGTACGGTTTATCAATTTTCTCTGTACACCCCTACTAGTAATGTAGTAACTTGTAGACCACATCCTTGATCATCTTTGCATGGGTCTGCCAAAGACAAAGAGGTGTCACACTCTTAAGACTCAACTTAGATGGCTAAACAGTAGTGTGAAATTATTGTAATTAAGTCGTTTGATCGTTGTCTAATCCATCTTTCAACAAGTTTCGAGATTTGTAGTTAATATATTGGGATGCGATTCTTGTTTGGCGGAATAAATGTGTCACGTAATCAAGCTCATTAGTTAAAAGTTGAAACTTGAAAAGGAAAATAATAGTCTTATTTTATTACTCTCAATCTCTCCTTGGTAATTCGGAGCTTGTTCAATCTTATTTTTTGTTTGCTTAATTAATCCAACACTTAAATACTCAAATATAATGCTAATCAATGGGCCATTAGATAGTAGTAAAAAAGAGAAAGGTATATTCGTTATTTGCGACTAACATTATGATCAGTAGCACATGTGATTGGTCCATTAATGAAATAACTCTTAAAATATGGTATCCTCTCTATTCCAATTTATGTTTTATACGTTTTTTTTAGTCAGTCTCAAAAACAATATCTGTTTACACTGAAATTTGGATAATAATTAAAATTATACTGTAATTTTAACGGTATATGATTTCACTCAATACCGATTGATAAATAAGAAGATAAACGACATAATTAAATTATAAGTAACGTAAACCAATTGTTCAGACAGAGCTCTGTCCTCGAGTCGAAGTACCCTCGAACTGATATGTGCTAGAACAGTTAGAAAATAGAGCAAAGTGATGAACAATAATGTAAGCGAGAAAGAAAGAATTATATTGCTTCGATCTCTGTCAATAATGATCCTTACAAAAGATTAGAATTCCCCTTTATATATCAGATGAATTCTACTTATGGCATAACTCTGATTACAGAAGAAAATCACATAATTAGCTAATTAACCGTTTATGATTTGATCCGTTCCGAGATTTATGCCATGATCCTCGACCAGTCACGGATATCTCGCTCTTCCGTTATTAGGCCATCTCCGATATCACTCGGTGTCTGTCTCTCTTAGCTTCGATTGTTACCAACCTCGATCTCGAACTCGATGCCTCAGCTTCGTGATTTAGTCGAAACCGACCTTCGATGCAACATTTCGGTCTCGATCAAATAGTAAAATCTGGTCACTACTAGAAATTCGCTAAAAACCGACCAAAGTTGGTCGATTTTACGTGTGGACGGTATTTTGACGGTCGGAAAGGAATACTGGCCAAAGTTTGTCGGAAATTACCGACCAACGTTGGCCGGTAAATTAAATTCAAAAAAATATATATATTGCAAAAAAAATCGATCAAAGTTGGTCGGTTTTTTCCGACCAAAGTTGATCGGTATTTTAATTATTTAATTAAAAGATTCATCATCTGGTAATCGAACCGGGGTCTGTACTGTGGCAGGATACTATTCTACCACTAGACCATTGGTGCATTTTGTTTTAAGATTATTTTTTATTTAATTTATACTCTTTAATTGTATTTTCGCACGAAAATAACCAACCAAAGTTGGTCGTTTTTGTTAAAAAATAAAATTACCGACTAAAATTGATTGATTTTTTAAAATGACCGGCCGATTTTTTAATATTAATTTTTATTTATTTTAATTGAAAAACTGACCAAAGTTGGTCGGTTCCTTGAAAAATAAATTTCGCGGGACTCAAAAATAGTTTCCTGCATTTTTGCGCCAAAAAAAACCGATTAAAGTTGGTCAGTTTCGTAAAAAATAAAAATAAAAAAAAAATATTTTGAAAAATCGACCAATTTTGATCGATTTTTTGATCAATTTTTTGACTGATCAAAGTTAGTTGATTTTTCTTGGTCAATTTTTATTAAATTTCTAGTAATGAATAATCTCGATTTCGACCGTATATAATATCATACTTATTTTGAAATAGTTTAATCTCAAATGTTAATTTTAAAATTTCATGGCCGAGCCAAACACAATTGAGACGCTATTTAATTAGTATCACAACCGACAACCTTCCGTTTAATTTACAGGGATCATGAGAACCGAAAAACGTGTTTCTTTGACAGGTCTTGGCATGTGATGACAGGAACATAATATTCGTTGGTCGGACCAAAGATAGACTATTAATTCGCAGGACAAATAGAGTTAAGAAATAATTTATTATATTGTCGCACCAACATAACAAAAAGAGAAGTAACAGCAACATGATCCCAAAGATCGATATTAAACTATGTCACATTGTCACACGCTTGAATCCATTGTGCCTTTGCCCCAAGGTTGCAAATTCAGATATATCTCTATATCTATATTTATCTATCTATCTATATTATATTATAAAAATATGAACATAATATTGGTTTACAAAAATAATCTTATAATATTAAATATAATAACTCATAATAAAAGAAAATAACCGGAATTCTAGATATTACCTTATAATCCTATTAGTTTTAGGACATAATACTACACATTAGGAATCTACATGATTACCTTTAAGAATCCTATTAGTATAATTATTTTTGGGTTGTCTAATTCATATAAAATTAAACAAGTAAATATCTTTAGTTATATAATCCTATTACTTTTAGGATATACTTCTTAAAAATTTCTATTACTAATTTAATTTGAAAACGTATTATAATGTCCTATTACTAATTTAATTTGAGAATGTAATATATTTTTCAAATCATTTAGAAAAATGAGAGCCTGTATTATTATAAAAGTATAAATACAATATTAATATATCAAACTTACCTTCTCTGGATGGAAGGGGTGACCGGGATAAGTGATATGCCAAAAAAATTAGACCTAAAATATTAAACGGAAGAACTCATAGGGAAAGAACATAATTGCAATAACCTATTTTTTGGGCTACAATACCTTCTATGCTAATTTTTAATATTTAAAATTTTAAAATAAATAAAATTTTGTCTATTAAATTCTTACTAAAAATATGTAAGAAGGTTTAATAAAATTAATTTCATAATAATCCTCTGTATTGACAATACATTACCACTCCATAATATTCAATACGAAGAAAAAATAAAAGTAATATTAAATGGACTGCATAAAGAGTTGAAATTGAGAAAAAATACCCCCACGATAATATTTTTATATTATATTAAAATTATTTTTCTACTCAAATAATATTTTTAATCAATTTTTCGTGTAATATTGACAAATAATCAATTATTAAACAACAACTAAGAAAATATTTAAGAATATAAATATGTGAGAAAGAGAAAAAATAGTTGGTAGAGTCAATACCCCTAGTGATTCTACAAACATAAAGATCTAAAAGTAAAATGTCATATCAATCTTTTATTCTTTAAAAATAAAATTTGTGGTGGATAAAATTATAATTACAATTAAATATTCAAAACAAGAGATGAACTAATATTAAGAGAATACTCCTAGGCTCTTACAATTGCTTGTGATGAAGCACAAACTCCGGGCAATTATTTTTGAAATTCATCATATGAGTAAAATTCTTATTCAAGTTAAAAAAAAAAAAAGAAGCTTAGGGTACATAAATTTATTCCATAAAAAGAGCGCTAAAACACAAAGTAAAAATGTTCGTATATTATTAAGAATTAAAATGCTTTAGAAGTGTCTCAGGAAACACAATCAAAGCTAAATCCTAAATAAAAGCAAGCTTTCAAGACTATATTATAAAGAGTCAACTTTGGTATAATGGGATTATTCTTTGTAGATGCCTCCGGCGGAATCGAAATAATATTGTCATGCATTAATTACATGAAAATATCATATCAAGAGGCATGACAGTGTTTGCAATAATAGCAAGTGATGTACCAACAATGATTTTATTATGAGGCCACCCACTTTAGATTTGATATACCTCTTCAAACAACTTAAATAACCATCACAAATATATCAAAGCAGAGCAATAGTGCTAAAATAATAAGGAAAGCAAAATTGATAATATGGGATGAAGCACTTATGGCTAAATGTCAAATGATCAAAATAATTACCTGGAGTTCTAGAAATATATTGGATATTAATGAACCGTTTAGTGAAAAAATAACGGTTTGAGAGGTAATTTCTGTCAAGCACTACCAGTAGTTCCAAAATCGACAACAGCAGGGACTGCAAAAGTTAGCTTGCCAAAGTTATACTTCTGGATTCAAACGAAAAAGATTCAACTAACAAGAAATATAAGTAAGAACATATCCATTATTCAGTGTCTTCTATCTTCGTGTTGGAAACGAAGAAGAGCATTCAATAAAAGATGATTTGGTTCTTACTGAATACTTGGTTATAAATCTCAATGGTAATAGTAGTGCATTTAATAATAGAAATATTTCTATCAAGATTAAAATGCAATTTGTACAAATCACATGATAGAATTAAAAAGATATCTTAGCTAGTAGAAATGAATATATTGATCAACTAAATAAAATATTTATTGCAAAATTTTATAGTAAAAACAAAATATTTTTTAATTTTTGACTCAGAAAGTGATACCAACAATTACTACTAAGAAGAATAATTAAATACTTTAATACCAAATGGCGTTCTACCATATATGTTTGTTGTCAAGTTTCTATTCTTACGTATGTTAGTGTCACCGTATATATAATAGACTAAGTTAAAATTGATCTTCCAATTGTATATAAGTTAATTTTGAAGAAAAATATGCCTATCATGCTACGGAAAAACTTAGATATGCCGAATCGCTTTTGTAATAACACACAGATGGTATATAGAAGTTTTGACAATAACGTCATATATGCAAAAATTATGATACTGGTCAATGTGCTTCTAAGTATATTCTTATCCCCGAATTCGACTTTCATCTTCCAAATCTAAGGAATATCCTTTTAAATTTGTGTGAAAATAATTTTAGTATGTTTATATTTTGCAAATATAATAAATAAAGCACAAGGACAAACATCCTAAATATTGGACTACATTTACCGCAATATATTTTCTTGCACGAACAATTGCATGTCACACTTTCAAGTGGGATATCAAAGTCGACAACAAGAGGTCTAGTTAAGGCAGAGCAACCAACACATTAGGAGGAAACATACACAAAAAAATATTGTCCATAAAGAAATGTTCATTAAGATACCATCACATTAAATACTTTTAAACTATAATATATATTTATCTAACTAACATGACAAAACTGTTCATTTATGTAAGTTTTGATGATATCCTTTTATTTTAAATTCATGTACTATACTTGTATAATAATATTTTTCAGCATTTAAATGATTGTTGTATTATTATACATAAAATTTCTCTCATTAATCAAATTTTATTATTCCTTCATATAAATAAATATTTTAATTATCACGTGCCATTATTATGTGAAACGCACGTTCACAGATACTAGTAAAAAGGAAAAACAGGAACGTGAAATATTGTTTCATAGTTAGTGAGGATGAAACTTAAATTTAAGACCTTTGTCAGCTTTGATACCGTATAAAGTGTGTATGGGTTCATCTAAAAATTAAAATTATGTCAGAGAAAATATTTTTATTTACTTAGTTATATTTTCATCCGAACGTAGTAGTTACTTAATCTCAAACTAGGTGGTAAAGCAGACATACTAATTAATTTGAATATTCAAGTTCTACGTCTCGTGAAGATACCTTTAGGGTTGCTCATTTGAATCGGATATTCGAAATTCGAACCAATTTGTTCAATTTCGGATTTCGGATTGTGTTTATTAAAATTTTGAATTTTGGATCGGATTCGGATTGGTATAATTTTAATACGATTTGATCTGATCCGATCCGAAATCCAAAATTATTAGGATATGTATAAATACTAAACTTTAATTTCGAATAGTTAGTACTTCATTTACATTTTCCTCCAAGTTATTACCTTTACAATTGATGGATTTAGCTATATTGACACCATAGTAATCTCATAATTGCAGAAACATTAACTTTTCTTACTGTATTGCCTCTTTTACAAAGAAAACATACATATGAGTTTGCAACTTTGAGGCATTGTCACGCCCCAAACCGATGGGCCGCGATGGGCACCCGGACCTTACTCAACCAAGTAGCAACGTAACGTATCTTTATTATTACATCATCATAGATAAGTAGGCCAGAAGGCGCGTCATGATACAACCAGAGTAAACATGAGGGAACACCCGACATAGAACGACCCAACCTAATATAGAAACTTATACTTGTGACATACAGGCCTATAAGGCCAATGTGATCCATTATATACTTTGAATATAGGTCGACAAGGTCATACAAATATCCATATACATGACATATGTCTACAAGCCTCTAAGAGTACATACTTATCATAAAAGTCGGGACAGGGCCCCGGCGTACCAAATAATACACGTCTAAATTGTACTGACCAAACAAGCAACTCCGGAGCAAATAGAGCGCACCAACATCTTCCGCTGAGTTGATAGCTTACTTGGAGGAATCTCGACCTGTCTATCGGGACATGCGGGCATGAAATGCAGCGTCCACAGGCCAAAGGGACGTCAGTACAAATAATGTACCGAGTATGTAAGGAATGAAAATCAATAAATAATAGACGTGAGAGAAACATGGAGTAAAAAACTCGACATGTAAGTCTGAATAACTCTGTAAATAATGAATTACTCAGTGTCATGCATATGCGTATGAATGTCGTGTCGTGAATAGGTACATGTGTTCATAACATCATCAAGACTCTGAGGGTATGCCATCATATCATCTCGGCCACTGTGGGCAAATCATCAACGTATACCAACTGATCAGGTGGTAGTGCGTATATAAAGCTGTAATCTTTTTTCATATNATATATATATATATATATATATATATATATATATATATATATATATATATATATATATATATATATATATATGAGTATATAACACCGTCTGGTCACGAGTAAATGTACATGTATAAATGAATGCAATGCATGAGAAGTACGTCAATAAAATCTCTCTGAACGTCATAAGACCATTATATCTCTGATTAATATCATAAATCAAACTTTATCAACTTACGTATTTTCTGAGACCCATGAATAGACGATAGAACAATAAGACATATGGGAATTCAAGAACATAAGTATCTCTAATACTTCTATGAATAGAGTCTTATGGAAGTTGTGCATTTGCTCGTTTTGTTCGTGTCGTATAGATCATGCCAAAAAGAAAGAAGGGCTAGCCTTAGCATACCTGAACCGATTCTCTTGACAATCCATTTAACATCGTTGATTGAGAACGCGTAACTCGGATCGAAGTATGAAAAAATCGGTACAATATTCTTGAGAAAGATTATACCGAACTTCTTTAAGTCACCTTGCTAAGATGCTTAAGGAATTTTCTTGCTTGAATTCTTGTGTGAATATTCATGGACTAATATTGTGATATAAGACCTTTCTTTAAGAATGGATATGTGATTCTTTCTAAAGAATAAATATGTGATTCTTTCTTAAAAATAGATACGTGATTCTTTCTTAAGAACAGAAATGTGACTCACGTTCTTAAGCATGCCAAATCCCACGTCTCTATTCTTGCTACCTAATATAATGAATTAAGAGTCACAATTTATAAAGTGGCTTAATGCCACGTCACTCCATATTCCCTCCTTTAAGGAAGTACTAAGATTTAGTGCTACGATAATCTACGTATAAATATTTTATCTTTTCATCTTTTGCGTCCTTTCATATCATCGATGACCCTTACTTGCCTTGCAGAAATCCTTCTGTACCAATGATAACAACATTCCTTACTCGCGAGGGTGACACTTAGTATAACTGTCACATACCGTCCCTTAAGCTGAACTTTGTTGCTTGCTTTAGGAAAGTGTCTTCCTGAATGACCATTCTCTGAATTTCTCGTGAATCTTCTTCTGTTATCCATTCTATATATAACACTTGGTATAATTCATGTTTAGTTTATCTTGTTCACCAGCCCATACTGATTTCTACTACTCTGGGGGTCTATCTTTTCCTTCTAGTAATTATGTTAGAGTCACGAACTTGAGGATATGACTTTATGGCCCATGCTCACCGGATGCCCGTTGCGGCCCATCGGTTTTGGAACTTGACAGGCATAATAATCCGATTCGAAATCCGAAAATCCGATCCGATTCAAATTTCAAAATCCGATCTGATATTAATTCAGATCGGATTCGAATTGCATTTTCTAGAATCCGAAATCTGAAATCCATCCGAAATATACTAAACCGATCCAATCCGATCCATGCACAACCCTAGATATGATCAAGTTAATGTAGAGCGCTGCCAAGGAAAAAATGGCTGGTGAGCTCGTCAAGCCATACAAGAACAAAAGCCCGACTGTAACTGAAGTATATATATTTGGTAGCGTATTTTTCAGCATTTAAATGATTGTTGTATTATTATACATAAAATTTCTCTCATTAATCAAGTTTTATTATTCCTTCATACAAATAAATATTTAATTATCATGTGCTATTATTATGTGAAACGCACGTTCACAAATACTAGTAAAAAGGAAAAACATGAACGTGAAATATTGTTTCATAGTTAGTGAGGATGAAACTTAAATTTAAGACCTTTGTCTGCTTTGATACCGTATAAAGTGTGTATGGGTTCATCTAAAAATTAAAATTATGCCAGAGAAAATATTTTTATTTACTTAGTTATATTTTCATCCGAACGTAGTAGTTACTTAATGTCAAACTAGGTGGTAAAGCAGCCATACTAATTAATTTGAATATTCAAGTTTTCTACATCTCGTGAAGATACCTTTAGGGCTGTTCATTTGAATCGGATATTCGAAATTCGAACCAATTTGTTCAATTTCGGATTGTGTTTATAAAAATTTTGAATTTCGGATCGGATTCGGATTGGTATAATTTTAATACGATCTGATCTATCCGATCTGATCCGATCCGAAATCCAAAATTATTAGGACATGTATAAATACTAAACTTTAATTTCGAATAGTTCGTGCTTCATTTACATTTTCCTCCAAGTTATTACCTTTACAATTGATGGATTTAGCTATATTGGCACCATAGTACTCTCATAATTGCAGAAACATTAACTTTTCTTACTGTATTGCCTCTTTTACAAAGAAAACATACATATGAGTTTGCAACTTTGAGGCATTGTCACGACCCAAACCGATGGGCCGCGATGGGCACCTGGTACCTTACTCAACCGAGTACCAACGTAACGTATCTTTCTTATTACATCATCATAGATAAGTAGGCCAGAAGGCGCGTCATGATACAACTAGAGTAAACATGAGGGAACACCCGAGATAGAACGACCCAACCTGATATAGAAACTTATACTTGTGACATACGGGCCTATAAGGACAATGTGATCCATTATATACTTTGAATATAGGCCGACAAGGTCATACAAATATCCGTATACATGACATATGTCTACAAGCCTCTAAGAGTACATACTTATCATAAAAGTCGGGACAGGGCCCCGGCGTACCAAACAATACACGTCTAAATTGTACTGACCAAACAAGCAACTCCGGAGCAAATGGAGCGCACCAACATCTTCCGCTGAGTTGATAGCCTACTTGGAGGAATCTCGACTTGTCTATCGGGACATGCGGGCATGAAATGCAGCGTCCGCATGCCAAAGGGACGTCAGTACAAATAATGTATCGAGTATGTAAGGAATGAAAATCAATAAATAATAGACGTGAGAGAAACATCGAGTAAAAGACTCGACATGTAAGTCTGAATAACTCTGTAAATAATGAAATACTCAGTGTCATGCATATGCGTATGAATGTCGTGTCGTACATAGGTACATGTGTTCATAACATCATCAAGACTCGGAGGGTATCCCATCATATCATCTCGGCCACTGTGGGCAAATCATCAACGTATACTAACTGATCAGGTGGTGGTGCGTATATACGCTGTAAGCTTTTTCCATATCCCATATATATATAATATACATATATATATATATATATATATATATGAGTATATAACACCGTCTGGTCATGGGTCAATGTACATGTATAAATGAATGCAATGCATGAGAAGTACGTCAATAAAATCTCTCTGAACGTCATAAGACCATTATATATCTGATTAATATCATAAATCAAACTTTATCAACTTACGTATTTTCTGAGACCCATGAATAGACGATAGAACAATAAGATATATGGGAATTCAAGAACATAAGTATCTCTAATACTTCTATGAATAGAGTCTTATGAAAGTTGTGCATTTGCTCGTTTCGTTCGTGTCGTATAGATCATGCCAAAAAGAAAGAAGGGATAGCCTTAGCATTCCTTAACCGATTCTCTTGACAATCCATTTAACATCGTTGATTGAGAAAACGCATAACTCGGATCGAAGTATGAAAAAATCGATACGATATTCTTGAGAAAGATTATATCGGACTTCTTTAAGTCACGTTGCTAAGATGCTTAAGGAATTTTCTTGCTTAAATTCTTGCCTGAATATTCATGGACTAACATTGTGATATAAGACCTTTCTTTCAGAATGGATATGTGATTCTTTCTAAAAAATAAATACGTGATCTTTCTTAAAAATAGATACGTGATTCTTTCTTAAGAATAGAATAGATGTGATTCTTTGTTAAGAACAGAAATGTGACTCACGTTCTTAAGCATGCCAAATCCCACATCTCTATTCTTGCCACCTAATATAATAAATTAAGAGTCACAATTTATAAAGTGGCTTAATGCCACGTCACTCCATATTTCCTTCTTTAAGGAAGTATTAAGATTTAGTGCTACGATAATCTACGTATAGATGTTTTACCTTTTCATCTTTCGCGTCCTTTCATATCATCGATGACCCTTACTTGCCTTGCAGAAATCCTTCTGTACCAATGATAACAACATTCCTTACTCGCGAGGGTGACACTTAGTATAACTGTCACATACCGTCCCTTAAGCTTAACTTTGCTCACATTGCTTGCTTTAGGGAAGCGTCTTCCTGAATGACCATTCTCTGAATTTCTCGTGAATCTTTTTCTGTTATCCATTCTATATATAACACTTGGTATAATTCATGTTTAGTTTATCTTGTTCACCAGCCCATACTGATTTCTACTACTCTGGGGGTCTATCTTTTCCTTCTAGTAATTATGTTAGAGTCACGAACTTGAGGATATGACTTTATGGCCCATACTCACCGGATGCCCGTCGCGGTCCATCGGTTTGGGTTTTGACAGGCATAATAATCCGATTCGAAATCCGAAAATCCGATCCGATCCAAATTTTAAAATCCGATCTGATATTAATTCAGATCGGATTCGGATTGCATTTTCTAGAATCCGAAATCTGAAATCCGATCCGAAATATGCTAAACCGATCCGATTCGATCCATGCACAACCCTAGATATCATCGAGTTAATGTAGAGCGCTGCCAAGGAAAAAATGGCTGGTGAGCTCGTCAAGCCATACAAGAACAAAAGCCCGACTGTGACTGAAGTATATATATTTGGTAGCGTATTAGACGAAATTTGACAGAAAGCAAGTCAATTTTGTGGTCTTTCTAGAATTTTAGATATGCATTTGTGTTAGGATATTCCACAATTTCAGTATTTTCCAAGTTGGTGGCTGCTAACGTAACTATTTCAGCTGGTCTTATCAATTTTTGTTTCCTTGGATGTGACATATGTATCTCTGTTAGTACTATGTTGATACTTGATAGTGTAGTTCTTTATTTTTGTTAATATACAATATATGATATATATATATGTTCTTCGCCTTTTCGTTCGACTTTCTTTTTTGGCTTTTTCTTTGGACAAAAGATGATCTTTTTTCCTTACATACTACAGTTAATTGACGTCAAATTAAGTGCCTAACCTTGTCATATCACATGTTACATGTACTGTTTATATATTGGGTGAAGTGCGTATGTGATCAGTGTATTGTTTATCTTTTCCCAGAGATGCAGACATGCAGTTAATTTCACCTCCGTTACACATTTGAGCAATCATAATTATATTCCAAAGTTCGTAAGGCATGAGGAGGACAATGAAAAAAAAAGAAAATGTTACTATATATATATATATATGGTTGAGGCGTAAACAAAAGTTAGTAAGTGAAAAGAATATACAATATTTGCGTCATATATACATATATGACACCAGTAATAAACTCTAATGCTAGTATTATTACTAGGTCTAATGATCCCAATGGGACAACTATTAGTTGTTATTATGCTTCTGTAAATCGTAGGTGTGATAGATCTCAATGAGACATCTAGTATGAAATAAAATTATGTTGTTCTACCAAAAAAGGTTAGAAAAATTAAGTAATTAATAGTATTAAGATTTAAGTAAAGCAATTGTATAATTTCCAGAAGACGGCCCCAAGTTGGAAAAAGTAAAAAGAGTAAATAAAAAGAATCTTCCAAAAACTAGAGTTAATTTTTGGCTGGATGTAGTACTAGTATTATAGTCCAAAGTTGAGCTAAACTAAACGGTGGGGGCAGTTAAGATTCTTATCTACACTGAGTACTGTGTGGCCGACCAGCCATTTAAATATGCTCATTCCTCACCCCTTTCCTCCTACTTTCACTTTGGTATTCTATTCAAATACTTTCACATTATTCTCTTGAACACAAAAGTACTCAAAACATGAAGGAAAATGATTACCAATTTGAAGATCAACAAAATTATTGTGGCATCTCTCCGGCCATGAGCTTCTCCTTTGGGACGTCAAATACTGATCCAGAAAGGCATTCTTCTTTTTCTCAAGATTCTGAAACTGTCAGCTCTCTTCATAGTCCTTCTTCTTCTGATAACTACTCCCCGACCGTTACTCCATGTATGTCCAGAATATTGGTAACAAACAGGAAATTAATTAATTAAAGGAAGAACAAACACATCAAATTAAGTTAACTTTTTTATGTATTAATTTCAGGTCAAGATGATTCTGCTATTATTCTTCAGAAGAGGAAATTGGGAAAGAAGGCAAAAAGTTATGCTTATAGAATTCGTGAGCATGGTATGTATGTACATTTTAATTCATTCTATTATTTTTTTCTTTTTTTTCTTTTCATTCTTTAAGAAAAAATTAAAAATATTTTCCTATATATTTTGATGTGTTGCAGTGAAGTTGGGGCCTAAATTTTCAGAAACGGTGAAGGGGAAGCTGAAAATAGTGAAAGAAGGAGGGAGAAGGAATATATTCAAGCATATGTTTAATGTAAACCAAGGAGAGAAGTTGCTAAAGGCATCACAGTGTTATTTGTACACAACAGCGGGTCCAATTGCTGGGATTTTGTTCATATCTACACAGAAAATTGCTTTCTGCAGTGAAAGACCCATAGCTGTTCCTTTCCCCTCTGGAGGAATTCTTAGAACACCTTACAAGGTTAGTTTTACATTACACTAAATTTGGGAGAGTTTCAGTTTTTCCTCTCTTTTTCTGCTGTAGTTTTTTATTCTAAATAAAATGAAAAGGGTTTATTACTTCTTTGAAGGGAGCTTAGAGCAACGGTAAAGACTTATAGGTTAGGGGTTCGAGCCGTGAAAGCAGCCACTAATGCTTGCATTAGGGCAAATTATCTATATCATACTCCTTGGTGTACGTTTTTTTTCCGGATCCCGCGAGAATACGAGATGCGTCTACTTACTTGGTTAAGTAGCTAGACTTGGTCCAAAATTTATTAGGTCACACGAGTAGGCAAAAGTTGTGTAAATTAAGCTGGGACATAAATCAACTTGTGTAACACTTTTCAATTGGCTTTAATTTGGGGTATTTTAAAAAAAAATATCATCTTATATTTTGGCAAAAAATTATTTTTATGTCTAGTCACATGAAATCAACTTTACGGGCGCCTGTGCAGAATGCCAAAAGTTAGGGGGGAAAAGGGGACTTGAATGATTTTAGGAGAAAAGTGTTATATCCTTTCAATAAATTGGGTACAGTTCACCTATGCTAAATTTGTTTCAATTGAATATTTAACTCACAGATTCGTCCCCACACGGCTTTCAATTATTCCCTCAGACCACACCGTGTTGATCTAGTCACTATTTAACATGCACTATTGTTATTCCCCTAGCTGTCGCACCATAAAATATATAGCAATTTGGTGTTGCAACATTACTTAGACCATCATTTGCAATAGTTTCAATTGTATAAATTACAAAAGATAGCTAATTAGTCAATTTTTGTGTTGTGTGAAATATTTCTCAAATATTTTAGAAATTTTGATATCTGCAGGTGGTTATTCCAGTGAAGAAAATTAAAAGAGCTTATGCAAGTGTGAACGAGAACAAACCATCTCAAAAGTACATGGAGATAGTGACTGAAGATAATTTTGAATTTTGGTTCATGGGCTTTGTACGATATGAAAAAGCTTTCCTCAACTTACAGAAGGCCATTTCCATGTCGAACTAGCTAGCTGTTAGAAATTAGAATTTTTAGGATTTTAAAGAGGAATCGTAATTCTGTAGTTGTTCTTTTTTTTCTTCTTATTAAATGTTGAACTGGTAGCATCTAATCTATGCTTGTTCATCATTTTCTTTTCTGTCAACAAATGAGTGATTCAGGATTTGAGATTTATGAATTTTGAATTTTGTAGATTCTGAAATTAAATGAATTTCTCAATCTATATATAAAATTTATACCAAAGTGATCACAATTGCAACTACTTTAAGACTACATAGGGGTAGGAATTTACATATCGTAATTAGTTATGGCAGAAGCTTGATCATTTGGACTCGGCAGTTTTGACTTGAAAAGTATGGTGTTATATTATGTGAAAATATTGCTTCACGTGTCTTAAAAACTTCCCTTTATTTCTTTTTTGGAAGTCTCGATCGAATTGAATAATTTAGGGTATAACTTTGACAAAATTTTAAATGTTCAGCTCAGTTAATTATTTAATTTTAATGGTGATATTATATTTTATTTTCTCAAACTACGTTCTTAAAGACTGTTTTAATTTCGTTCAGTAAAAACAGAAGTCATATTAACATCAAAATCTAATTACCCAAAAGAAATAATATTGTATAACAGGAGGCAATGGTAGAAACGAGAAAAAATCACCAATTTAATATTTAACACGCTTAACAGAAAATAAATATAGTGACAGGCTGTAGCGCTGTGTCAGTTAATAATAGTCCAACAAATAAAGCATTTGACCCATTGATGAATCCGATCCTGCTGTATTTTCGTCTTTGTTCAGCAAGTTGCTTTCTTCTCTGTTTCTGAAATTGAATAGTATTTTTATTATTTTTTCTTTAACATTTGCAACTATTATAGATGAACTTTAAAGAACTCGCTAACGCAGTTTATTATGTTGCACTTCATATATATAAATCATTTAAAGAAACATGTAGTGGTATATAGTTTCAGAAATAAAAACATAACAATCTTTATTAATTATCAACAGTAGTCTTCCTTATTTCTTCACACCATATACGGTGAAATCACACCAATATTAAGTACTACATATAGTAATATTAGTAATTCTAGATCTTATGAAATGTAACTTTCAAAGGTTGATCAGAACGAACAAACAAAACCCTTTTGCTGCCTTCAACAAGTATACCAATGTCTCCACAGAATGGTCTGCATGTCTCACAAACTCCAGGACAATACACAAGTTTGTAAGCATCCTCGTACTTATCAATCCTAAACCAATTGCTCAATGTTTCACGCCCTGGATTTCCTTCTACTCCACCAACTGTCACCAAATAACGCTGCGGTATTAATTCAGTGTTAATTCTCCAAACTGCAGACGAATCAGAGATATGAATAGACGTAAATTTTACGTTCAGATCAGTTGATACTCCGATGATGTTTTCTTTAGGGTTCACGGGTGAAAATTGAAGGTAACCGCCGATTGAAGATTCATCGGCATGTTGGCTTACAACTAACGGGTTGGTTCGGTTCCTAATGGAAGCCACCTGAAGTCCACCGCCGTTGCCCCGACCCGCCGGAAGGATATAATAATTCACTCCTGTCCGGACAGCGTTACCGGAAACGTCGAGCACCGGGTCAGGAACATCCTGAGCTTTTACGAGGAAAAAAAAGGTTGTAGATAATGTTAGAAGAAGAAAAGGTACCATGAATCGTGCAAAGTTAAAAAATTCCATTGTTAAACTAATTTGTGAATGGATAAAATAAACTTAAAGAAGCAGCGCTATTTGTAGAACTGGATAAAGGTTGCGTAATATATGGAGTAGTTTGAAAATTATCAGTCACTTCAAAGATTTTTCTTATTCAGATCGATGGAATTGACTATCAACTTTTCTAACCTTTTAATCTTGTATAAAGCCGTAATTATAAATAATGTATGACATTTTTTTCTATGTAACCTATGCATGCCTTACATTTTACACATTAAACAGTGGTACATATATTTGAATTGTGTACTCAGCTTTTCAAATGTTGAACTATATTCACAAATGGACTAAGTAAGAAACGTAAGCCTCTTGTAAAAGTACGCCTGGGACTAAGGTGGAGTTATAATTTGAAGCATATAGGTTCATACAACAGACTCTTGCAGTCCGTCTATTCCCTCGACTTCTGGCGTAGGGGGAATTTAGTGCACTGAGTTATCTCTTTTTTGTGATAGGTTTGGAATTATAATTTTTTAAAATTATTTTGACTTCTAAATTAGTAATAATAAATAGGCTGACATCTCCGCCTATTTGACAATAATAGCCAACTTTATTTTGATTGCTGAATAGAAAGGTCAACGACAAGCTAGGTGCGTCTATCTTGGAAAAGTCTAAACGAATACGTGCGGAGTTTAATACCGAAGCAGAGCTATTAATAGAGAACTGCATTTCTTTTGACTTCCCCTCCCCTTTATTCCCCTTTGTTTGAGTTAATACTACTTTGATAATTCAAACTCACGACCCTGAAATTGTAGGTGGGAAGTGCTGTCCATCCGAGCAACCCTCTTATCTATAGAACTGCATATATACGAAGGTGTGAAAATATTCTCTTGATTTGCAAGATAAGATTTTCATTTATGATATCATTTGAATCTTCTACTAGTTTGATATTTAGCATTCTCTACGATTACTTTTTTCCCCAGATAATATTGATTATCAATCTCCTGCAACCATTTGATCATGTTAAAACGTACTACTCCATCCGTTTTCAATTCATCTTAATGGAGTATCAGAATCAAAGAAAAATCTTATGAAATTTATAGTGTCAAACATGTGATAACACTTGTATCTAGTAAGACTTTAAAACCTATATTCTTAAATAAATCATAGCACTTGTGTGATTGTAAAGTTTCTAATTAAAAAATAAGATGAAAAGTTTATGTTAAATTTTCACTAGACTTCAAAGCTTGTACTACTCACAGTTCACAAATTGACGAAGGCAGTAAGAGACGTATTATGCTTGTATACATAGAGACGTAATCGGGATAGGATATCTTGACAAATCAATTTGGCAGCCTAGTGAATTACTGTCTAAAAGAAGTGCTTGCTCAAACACAATGCATCTATTGATCTTGTTTAAGCCAAAAACGAGTAAGATTTAAATTAGTACGGGATCAAAAGGATACACGATTTTATTCAATAAGAATAACAGGTAAATGAATTAAAGACAAAATAAACGATCAAATCAATCGCAATGTAATGACCAAGCATGATCTTAGATTCAACAATGGAACTCGTCCTCAATTAGACCCTCGGTACAAGCTCGGTCGCGAGTGAAGAAAAGAACAAATGAGTAATTTCTTGAACAATAGCTAGAAGATAAAAATGAGTTTTTGTTGCTTTAAATTGCGTGTTACAGTGTGTCAGGCTAAAGAGAAACTTGTACGAGAATTTTAGTCCTAGTACAAGTCTAATAAAGGTAAAAATCTTCTTTTTTCGGTAATTGTTGATCTATAATTGTTACTGAACGGAATTCACGTCGTAATATCCGATTGAGGGCGAATATTTCGGCTTCCTATCCTGTCATGCATAACCGTTCAACGCGTCTCCCGAGGTCCAGAAGTTATACTTGGTCCGGGATACGTCGCTTTAACATGTCCGATCTCAGATACATCGTTCATTCTCCTGGGTCTCAATACAGGGGTTCCTGGCCTTGATTATACTTACGTCGAGCTGTGCTTCCCCTTCGCTCTTTCATCGGGAAATCGAGAAAAAATTTATCCCAATTTTATTCGTATACAAATAGTCTTCTCGTTTTACGGAGAGCAGATTTATCAAAGCGATAAATTAACCATGTTCCTTCTTACAACCGAGTTGACGTGTCAGTGAAACGTACCATCAGTCGCGTCGTTCTGCCTTCGAACACATGTCAGGACCCGATTGACTGTCCGCGAATGCAAAACGTCACACATTGATTATCCTTCATCTATAAAAGCTCCAACCCTTTTTCACTTTTTTACTTTTCGATTCCAGAGCTCTTTGATTTACCCTCGAATTCTCCACTTAATTCTAACCCCTTCAAACTTTCATACATTGTTTTCCACATCTTCCTATCTTCATCTTCATTTGCAAATCTTCATCTACACCTTTAAACCTTCATATTTTTCTTCAAACCTTTATATTTTCAAGAATCTGATGGCAACAACTTCCGAATCTGTGCCTTAAAAAATGCCCCTTCAACCCGGCCACGGACGCCGAGGTGATCGTTCCTGAGGTGGTCCCAGAGCCCCCTTTGAAGAGTTCCGTTCCTGGGGGTTGTTCCATTAAAAACGACTTCAAAGTCGAGAAGGCCTCCAGTCAACAGGACCGAGGCGAGGGAATATGGAGGTATATATGCTCCGTTACTGAGGACACACTACCCACAGTTCGGGTGGATTGCAACTGGGAGGGCAAAGAGGGGGTCGTTCCTGGGCCAAATGAAGACATCACCACTCATGTGGAGGGGCATCTAAGTGTTTACACTTATCCCTTCATGCGCCCAGGTGGACCTTATAATCTACGACTTCTGCAGAAGGTACGAGGTCTGCCTTGGGCATATTCACCCGTCCTTTTGGAGGATCGTAATCTTCCTCCGCCATTTCATAAATAACACTGGAACACCTAGGTTCACCCTCGACCACCTGCTTTGCCTCTACAGTCCCTGAATCTTGTGGCGGGGGCTGATCATGGTCGTTCATCGAGCAAGTAAAGCTCCATTCTCGAGCATCAATGAAGATCGAGATCGAGGTTGGCAGGGGAGGTTCATTCGGGTGAAAACCAAAGACCTCATTCCCCCTGAATTTCTATCGTTCCTTGTAAAGTGGAACTCATCCCGTAAGTCTTCTCCTTCTCGAGTACTTGGTACTTCCTTTTAAACTTTTTCTATTTGCATGTGTCTACCGTTGTGCAGAAGTCACCCAAGTTCCCATTGCAGCCCCTCGCTTCAAGGAGTGGATCGGGTGGATTTGCAAATAAATGTCTTACTTCGAGCGCGCATGGCGCAAGCTCTCGAAGGGCAAGTGGGAGGCCCGCTCCCATGGTGAGTCTTCCTCCCGAATAATTACATTTACATACTTAACTTTTATTTTTGCTAAGTTTTTTTTCCCTCTCACAGGTTTCCCAAACCATAGAGCTTCGGCCATTGGATTAGGATGAGGCCTTGTCCTCGCTTGCTGAAACCTTCGCTTCGATACAGTCGGTAGCTGCTGCAAAGGAGGAGAAAAATAAGAAAAAGAGGAAATCCTCTGGCTCCCCGGACGTCGTGGAGAAGAAGAAGAAGGTAGTTGTCCGGGTCCGGAAAAGCAATAAAAAGAATACCAAAGTCATGGTACCAGACCCCAATTCCTTCTTCCAGCTCAGGGATTACCCTGAGGACGATGATCTGGAGTTCATCGCTCATGGGTTGATCATGGACGAAAGAGATCAGGCGGAAATCGGAGAAGGTGGTCGAGAGGCTGATCCCCCTCTGGCTCAGGAGCCAGAAGAAGAATTGGAGGCCACGACTCCCGAGAAGCCGCTCCTGCCCGGAGGAAAGTATCTGGTGTCATCGACATCACGAAGACGTCGTTCCACACAGTCTATGTTCGAAGAGGCTCAAGCCGACAAAGAGAAATCAAACAAGACGACACGAGGCGTAGATGATGCCCTCAACATGTTCTTCAACGGCATAGACATGAGCGTGCTGGAGGACTATTCCGGCTTTGTCACCTGGAGGTCCTGAAAAAGGACGTGCCATCGGGAGCGGTTGAGCCGAGCTCGAGCCCGGAGCTAGTGAGGCAGTTCCCTGCCACGAGTGTGGATCCCTACCGTAAAAGAACAGTCGTTCTTACTATCCCAGCGGATGCCCGGGTGTTGTCCGCTCTAGTGGGTGTGGCCAACCATCTTTGTTTCCTGGTGACCGAGGAGGACTAGAAGAAGATGAACGAAGTAGGCACAATGAGCCTCTTCAACAAGGCGCAAAGAGAACTGAGCCGCGTAATATGTCTACTCCTTGTACCCTTTGCGAATCTTGCTTAGTTTCAGCATGTTCTAACGACCTTATCGTTTTGTTTTTTAGGCTTCAGTGCTCCACCATGAAAGCTTCCTTTGGTCCCGAATGGAAATCAACCAACTCAAGTTCGAGCTTAAGGAGTAGGTCTGAAAGAAGGTTATGTACAAGGCTCTTAGTGAACAACAAGACGAGGCTCTGAGGGGCAGGATGAACATGCTGGCTTCAGAAAAGAAGGCTACAAAAGAGGAGTTGGCATCGGTCAAGGACCAGCTCCGGGCGGTAATGGAAAAGGCCGACAGGTGATCATGGCTAAATGATGAACTACTGACACAACTGAATTCAACTGCCTCAGAACGGAATGCCCTTGGCCACGAATATACTACACTGACGTCCAAATTAGAGGCAACCTCTATTGATTCCTTCAAAGTCGAGGAAATGCTGGCCCAGTATAAGGCTGATGTAGAGATAGTCGAGGCCCATTTGAGGACGATGACCGAGCATGTAAAGAGTCTGTCTTGGAGGGAGACCCGCGAGGAGATTCACATCCGAGGATTTGACTTGTCGGCCTAGAATGAAGAATCCAAGAGGCTCGAGGTCGAGGCAAAGGAACTTTATGAGCCCGAAGGTCCTGAAGGCTCTAAAGGTTCTGAAGGTTCCGGTGACGAGTTGAGCTTCGGTGAAGATCAGGCATAGATGCCTTAGTTTCTTTGTTTCCTTTCTATGAATTTTCTTTCTTATTTATAGTGAGGTCGTTTTATCGTGACTTTGTAAATATTTTTTGAGATATGTATAAAAATATTCCCTTTAGCAACATAATGTTTTTAATTTTCATCATTTGCTTTCCTTTTTTTTTTTTTTGCATATCGTCCCTAATGCCTTAGCATAGAATCAAATGTAATGTAGAGCATTCGTTCTTCGGATGTCCGGATGGGGCTTGATTTCGATGGCAACTCCATATGAATCGTGACTTCGGAAATTCGATAAAATTGAAGGCCTTTAAGATGCTTAAGTGTTTTAGTCATATACGACGATGTTTTTGCCGTGTGTTCCCCTATATTAGGTTTTGATTATACATAAGGGCCTTTATTTTTTAGTACGGAACTTCGGACATCTTCGAGCCATTTTAGGGTGGGCGTAGCCTTTCATATTCAGGAACTGTCTAATAGGCTCGGTGTCTCCGGTATTTGATAGTTGTAACGAACCGGCCGGTCGTTTTTAGGATTAAAGCTCCATTCGGTGGGATAAGGTATTGAACAACTTCACATTGTGTATATCGACCTGCGTGCATGGTTGGATTCAGTTACCGGATGATCCGGAGTTGAATTGGAAGAAGGATTTTAGTCTTGGAAGCTTAAGCGATGGAATTTGACCTGAATTGTGACTTTTGTGTAAATGGCCCCGGAATGAGTTTTGGGTAATGTCAACAGCTCCGTATGGTAATTTTGGACTTAGGCGCGCGTTCGGAATTGGGTTTGGAGGTCCGTAGAGTAATTTGAGGCAATTCGGCGAAAGTTGGAAAATTTGAAGTTTGAAAAATGGAGAAGTTTGACCACAGTTGACTTTTTGGGATATCGGGGTCGAAATGCGATTTCGGGAGTTGGAACAGCTCCGGGATTGGGTGACGACCCTACTTGATCTAGGACTCCAGTCATTCTTGTTACTTAATTATGTTTTGATGTAATTTCATGACGCATGTGTTGGGAGAATCAACTAATCGGTAGACTTTTTCGGATTATAATTGAAAATCTTCTTGACATTTGGGATTTTGAGTAGTGGTATCTTGAACTATTATGATTTGATATTTAGCCCTCTTGAGATGATTGTACCTTCATTAAGTACTTGATGTTGATTTTAATAAGCTCATATATAGAATTTATTCCTTGTATTCATTCCATAGTTTACCTTTTTTTTTATTATGAAATATTAGTTAAGTTTACACGGCACTAAGCTTTATGCTTAGCGATAGTTTGTTACTAGTAGGTGACGTGCCGGGAGATACTTGAGGATATCATTTGAAGTAGATTCTTTGGAAGATTAGATGAAGATCACACTTGCATAGGATATGTAATTTTTTGTTTAACTTTTGGGGACTTGTACATGATCCATATGATACACTTAGATATACACTCTTGAATGATTATTGGGTCATGACACTGTTGATACCCAATTTTCCCCTCATATTTTTAAAACATATATATATATACTTTCAGAATAGTATATTTGAATCATCATTTAACTTATAAGCCTATACAACCATTTTTCATAATTTTTAAAGGCTTTAAATCAATTTATTTCTGCATTTATTTATATAAATATCCAGTAATTATCCTTCAAACTATTTTTATGATGATTTAATCATATTAATTTATCATTTACACCAACATTTATGTTTTAAATATTTTACTGCACTTTTTTATAATTACATTTATATTTTAGGGCTAATTGCATATTTTTGCAATAATAGCCCATATTCATGTATAATCGCATTATTTATGCAAATACTAATTTTTTATATGTTTATAATATTAAATAATTATTTTAAATCATTTTAGTGCATAAATAATATTTTTTTATTTATTAAATACTTTTATAAATTATTTTTTATAAATATTAGGTATTTAAAAACTAGCCTAAATCCTACCTATTTTTCAGACCGAGCAATGAACCAAAACCTAATACCCTAGCACAAATAATCCCCAGCCCAAAACAAATTAACCCAATCCCACAACCCGATCACGACCCGTCCAAACCTAGCCCAACCCAGCTCCCCTTCTAATCGTAGCCGTTGATCTCTGAGATCAACGACCCACATCAAATTCCCCCTTTTAATTACCCCAAACTCCCTAAACCTAACCTCATTCTCACCATCCGCCGCCCTCATATCCTCACCTCCCTTCTCCCTCCTAAGAACCCTAGCAGCCGCCCCCCTAAAATCTCTCCTAATCCCACACAATATGGGATTCTATGGCTATTCTTTGCCATATACGGCCTCTTCCTGGTACTGGTTACTCTTCTATAATGATTGCCTAAGCATGGCAAGCGGATCTCATCAAGATCGAACCAAAATCGGTTCAAATCCTTGACCTTTCTTCTATTTCGTCTATTTTCATCCCTCGTTCTATTGTGAGTACGAATCTTTGTGTATCTTTTGTTGATTTTTACTTACTCAGGGTTTTCAGATATCTTTAGATCGAACCAAAATTGGTTCGATCCTCTGATTTTAAGTGTTATTATGTCCATATTCGTCCCATGCTATTGTTTTCGTGTATATTCTGATAATATTTGTTTAATATTTATTTTCCCTAAAAATTAGGGATTACTTGCTTATTCTTCTAATTTGATTTTTAATTTATTTATGTGTTTTCTGTCCTTTTATGGTATGATTGTTTGTATTTCCTTATTTATGTGCTTATTCTACTACTATATAAACCAATTCACCTTCCTCTTCTGGGGAGAACTTCAATCACTATTTTCACTAAAACTGAGGTTTTCTACTCTGTGTTTACTCGCTACTCTGTTTTGTTTGGCTCTTGGCCGGCTGAAAGCCAAGGCCACCATATTTCTATTCTTTTCGGCCTCTCTTGGGTGTGAGCACTGCCCTGGGTTCTTGAAACCCTTGGAACTTGACACATTCAGGACTCTGGTTCCTTGCTGCAGTTCTTTTCTTGTTTATTGAACAATCACTATTTAGTTTCTAACTTTCGCAATGTTTATTGTGTTCTAATTAGCATGTTCTCTAAATTGCATGATCTGACATGTTCTCCTGACTTTTTTCCTGTTTGATTCTGCATATAATTGCTAGCTTAATGATGTCTTTGCAACTAACTTGGTTAATTTAGACAGAATAAAGCATGCCTAATTTAGTGTTGTTGATAACTCGAATATTCTGTTTGGTTACATGGTTTAATCCATGTTCTCTGCCTAATTATGAACTTCCAATGGTTAATTGATGTTATTAACCTGCCCCAACTTGTTTAAGACCTTTACTCTAAATGTTGTATGCTCCTGTGATTATTTTTACCACTCTATGTGCTCTTGCCATGGCCAATTTGTACCTCTAATAACTTGTGATCTTTTGAAAATAATCTTCTTTGACTAATTCCTCTATGATACCTAATCCTGTTTGTATTATACTGTTTAAAACTGAGTTTAGTATAATTTGATCCATTAAGTCCTAAATTGATTTCACTACTTGGTTTTACTAGCTTAATGCCCTTGCTTGTTAACTTTGCAATCCTAGGCTCTTTGTCCCTTATCATGTGTCACCCTGCCTAATGTGTTAGTTTGTTTCTTGAGTTCATTATGTGATTATCATATAAGATTGCAAATGATTTTCAAACCTATTACTCTACTACTATTTTCACTGGTTGTTTTCTGTTATGAGTTTAATTCTGGGGCTGGCTGAAAGACAAAACCCTCCCCCTAAGTCTCCTCTACCAACCTCCCTAGTGTGAGCACTGCCCTGGATTCTTAAATCCCTTAGAAACTCTGGATAAACCAGTTGGTTTGTGTAAATGGCTATTCTCCTGGGACTTTTGAGCAAAATTATGGTTACTGGATGTGGGCCATTTTGTGTAAATGGAGATTGTTTCTGGGCTATGTTGAAGCCTGATGGAGATGATATTGAAGGCCTGGTCAGGCTGGGTATACTTTGGGCCTGCCTTAGGCCCACTATAGCTATTTTGTAACTGTATAACTTATTCCATTCATTGGGCATGTAATAATGTTGTAATAAAAATTGGGGTGTTAGTAAAAATTGAGAAAATGGGTTTATTTTAATATTTGCATGAAACGGGTAGAAATCCTGCCTATAGGTGTTTACTTTGCTCGAACATGTTCTGCTACTATGTGTGTTAGATAACCTGCCTATAGGTGTTTAATTCGTTCAACATATTATGCTTCTACATGATATATATCATGCCTATAGAAAATAAAGTGACCAATGTTCAATTTGCATTACAACATATCGACTAGACACTATGACCATAGGGTCATGTTAGCTCATGTTCTACAAATCTTCATTTTAGAAATCATGCCTATAGGGTTTTAATTGGTTAATGTGTTGTTGTCATGATTGCTCACTCAGAAGACATGCCTATAGGAGCTAAAACCAGTTTCAATCGCTAATTGTAGAAATCCTGCCTATAGGGTGATCCCATTCGCTTTTAAGTATTAATATTGAACATTGTTTCGCAACCACTATTAGAAAGCGGACCCATAGGATCAAACTGAGTAATTCTGAATATTTTCCATGGTTATCACTGCTAATTACTGAGAAAATCACCTAGATATCATGTCTATAGGTTTGATCGCTTATAACCTGTAATCAGTAGGCAATTGTGTAGTCGCTTAGAAATAACACCTTGCATCTAAAACTGCCTGCACGTTTAAATTCCAATGTCACATAGAAACCATGCCTATAAGGTTTAATGGCTTTAATTCATCTCAATTCTGAAACTTTCAAACACCTAATTTGTTTGCGTGCATTTGTTGTCTAAGTGTGGAGGCTAACTTGAGCCTTTAATTGCCTTTATATGAAGTCCAACTTGTTTTGTATGTCGCCTAGTTTTATCATTTTGAGAAACCTAAGTTAAGTCTAATAACCACCCAAAATAGAGGTACAAACGCCTCCTGGACCATAGGCATGGGACGGGTAGTGCACACATAAGGCACGACTTATAATCAATTAGTGCGCCTTAGGTAACAACTTAAAGATAGTAATCGAGTAGCAAGAGATAATAGTCTGTGCCCGTTGAATAATACGAGTAACACCCCATCTCGAGGGAGTTACGAAGTATTATTTATGTTGCACGAGGTGATCCTTTAGGCTAAAAAACTTAGGACCCCCCATCTTGTATTAAAATCAACTATTTTTGTTTATTGGTAGTGATAATAATTGCCCAACTTCTTGTCTTTCCCTCTTATTTTTGGACTAATTCATATAATTTGAGTTCGGCCGGGACCCACAGTTGTGGACCTCGAGGAATGCTTAACACCTTCTCCTAGAGGTAATTGGAGCCCTTATCCGATCTTTGGTGACGCAAACTGGTTAGACCAATTTATCTGCAAATAGGTTCCCTAACGCACCTCAAATCCATTAGGTGAAGACTCTCTCTTTTAACACCTTCCTTAAAAGAGTTGTCACGTGTCGAAACCCGATTTTGCCAGAAAAGGGGTGCGACAGACACAATTATTTTGGTAACTTAATTTTGGTGAATGATTTGATTATTTTGCGGGTGTTTATGCCCAAGTATTGTAATTTATTAAATTTGGTACTTGAATTGAACTTGGGAGATTGTCTTTTAAGATTTAACTAGCTTTTATTTGATTGAGAGTTGAACTTTATGCTTAGTTTGAGTCTTGAATGGTATATGAAAACGATATTCTTCTACTAGGTATTTGGTAAATTTTAAAGTATTAATTTAACTTAAATTGATGTTTCCATTTTTTTTTTAAATAGTTGTATCTTGAAATCTTAAAAATATTTTTATGAGATTTTTTCTAAGTTGATATGTTGTATGTTGAAGTTTGTTCATGGGCATATTTTCTTTTTTTCTTTTTGCTAGTTTATTTTATTAAAAGAATGTTTAAATTTATAAGTATTATATTAGTGTTTATAAGTGGCCCCCTAGGGTGTTGCTACATTCGGTCTCTCCCGGACCTAAGCATCTAGCAAGTGGCCCGAAGAAGGACTTTCTGAGCAATTTCCCTTCGACTAAGCAAAACCTGGCAGCTTTGGTTCGCATGGCTTTGGATTCCATGGGATCCGGTGACAATTTTCCTGTCTTCAGGTAATCTATGTATTTGTTTCTCTGATCCCAAGTCAAACATTTTGAGTTTACTTTGGCGTGATCTTCTTCTACCACCAAATTCATCAGCTACACCACTGCCCCCAAGTTGAATTCATCAGAGTCGACAGACGACCCCAAGTTGGCCAATGCATAGGCCTAACTGTTTTGATCTCAAGGTACGTGCTGCGGAGTCCATTCCTCGAATTGGTGTTACCTTCAATTTGTCCAAGTACCTTTGTATCCGTTCATCTTTTACTTCGAACATTCAGT
Organism: Nicotiana knightiana; assembly: GCA_005239525.1. Classification (NCBI taxonomy): domain Eukaryota; kingdom Viridiplantae; phylum Streptophyta; class Magnoliopsida; order Solanales; family Solanaceae; genus Nicotiana; species Nicotiana knightiana. Next base: position 26,317 of record ML422118.1, on the reverse strand, counting down.
TGACTTGATTTATGACAAGGAGGGAGTCACATTTGAATTCGATCACTTCGGCCTCGAGGCTCTTAGCCAGTTCCAGACCTGCAATCATAGCTTCATACTTGGCTTCGTTGTTAGTCAACTTTACAGTTCTAATTGACTGTCTAATTACGCTACCCGCAAGTGGTTTTAACACATACTGAGCCTGGACCTTTTTTCTTAGAGTTACCTTCCGTGAATAGGGCATGATCCCCAAATTAGCCCCCGAAGTGAGCAGCAATTCCCTTTCGACCTTGGGTATCAAGGCCGACGTAAAGTCAACCACAAAGTCCGCCAAAACATGAGACTTTATGGCGGTTCGAGGTTTGTACTCGATATCGTACTCGCTGATCTCTACGGCCCATTTACTCGGTCTTATGCATGACATTCCTCAGCGGGTAAGAGGTCATGACACATATGGGGTGGCATTGAAAATACGATTTTAGTTTCCTAGAAGCACTTAGTAAGGCGAGCGATAACTTTTCTAGGTAAGGATACCTCGTTTAGGCATCGCCTAGGATTCTACTAATATAATAAATAGGAAATTGTATACCTTATTCCTCCTGACTAGGACACCACTTAACGCCACCTCGAAAACTGCCAAGTAGAGGTAAAACTGTTCGTCTTCCTTCGAGTGTGCAACAAAGGGGAGCTCAACAAGTATCGCTTGAGTTCTTCCAAAGCTTGCTGGCATTCTGGAGTCCAAGAAATTTTTTTATTTTTTTTCAATAGTGAGAAGAATCGATGGATCTTATCTGACGATCTCGAGATGAACTGGCCCAACTCGGCTATCCGCCCGGTAAATCTTTAAACTGCCTTGACTGGCCTTTATTTTGTCGGAGTTGATATCTATCCCCCGATTAGATACCATGAACCCACAAAATTGCCCGAATCGACCCCAAATGCACACTTTCGGGTTTAGCTTCATGTTGTACTTTCTTAATATGTCAAAGGTTTGCTGCAAATGTTTCATATGGTCCACTGCTCATGGGACTTGACCAACATATTGTCAATATAAATTTTCTTTGATTATTAATTTGTTCTTCGAACATCCGGTTTGCTAGGCGTTGGTATGTGGCGCTGGCATTATTTAATCCGAATGACACTACGTTATAGCAGTAGATGCCAAAATTTTTTATGAAAGAAGTCATTTCTTGATCATTTGGGTCTACCCGAATTTGATTTTACCCGGAGTAGGCGTCGAGAAAATAAGTATCTGGTGTTCCACCGTCGCGTCGATCATTCGATCATTGTTAGACAAAGGGAAAGAATCCTTGGACATGCCTTGTTTAGATACTTATAATCTACACACATCCTCGGTTTATTTCCTTTTTTAGGTACTACCACTACATTAGCTATCCAATTCGGGTATTTAAATTCCCGGTTGGAACCTATTTTTACAAGTTTGGATACCTCATCCTTGTTGAACGCGTGTTTGATCTCGGACTGTGGCCTTCTCTTCTGCTTGACCGGGTGGGACTTCGGATCCAAACTCAACTTGTGAGTGATTACCTCCAGTGGGATCCCTTTCATGTCTAGATGAGACCAGGAAAAATAATTGTCGTTAGCTTAATAAAATTAATAAGTGTTTCCCCGATATCAGAGATTAAATCCGTGCGTAGGTATACCTTTCGATCCGGTAGATTCTCGATTAATATAACTTTGTCTATCTCCTCGAACATTGATTTTGTGGCGTCGGTGTCATCGGGTGCTATGAATGATCTCGGAACACTTTAATTGTCCTCATCATCCGCTCCCTGTTCCTCTTGTTTCTCCGGTTCGACTGAGGCCGATACCATTGATTGCTATTTAGTTTCTTATTTTTGATTGGTTCCACACTTCTTGATGTTGAGACCGTGGACAGTAGGATCACTTCATCGACAACAAACATTTCCCTTGCAGTCGAATGTACTCCATAGACCATTTTGACTCCCGTCGACTTGGGAAATTTCAGTGCCTGGTGTAAGGTTGAGGGTACCCCCTCATGTTGTGGACCCATGGCCTTCCTAATAAATTGTTGCACCTCATATCCCCTTCGATCAAGTAGAAATTCGTATGTTAGGTTATATTGAAAGTGTTTACTGGCAAAGTTATCTCTCCTTTCGTGGTCTCACACGCCATGTTGAACCCAATTAATACCCGGACTACCGATATGATTTGATCCTGTAACCTTAGTTGCTCTACATGATCTAATGATGTTGTCTGGGCTACCTAGATCAATCAACACATGTTTAACCCAAGATTTATTGACAAGTACAGATATTACCAGTTCATCATTATGAGGTTGTATAATGCCCGCAACATCTTAATCGTTGAACGAGATAGCTCCCTCCAGAACGTAATCCCGAGTGCATTTTTTCCCTCGTAATAGACACTTTAATGCACTTTATCATTAGCGCTTGGGGACATCGACTCCCCTAATGATCATGTTGATCACGTGCTGAGGCTCCTCTTGTTCGACATGTTTGTTGGCGTCCCTGTTTCTAAAGTGGTTTTTTGATCGCTCGCTTAGGAATTCTCATAGGTGACCATTGTTGAATAATCGATCAACTTCTTCTCTTAACTGCCGGGAATCTTTGGTCTTATGACCGTGAGTGTCGTGATATGTACACATCAAATTAGAATCTCTCTAGGCAGGGTCGAACTGCTATGGTCGGGGCCACTTGGTCTCTTTAATGTGCCCTATGGCAGAAACATGCTTGCAGCGTCCATGTTGAAATTGTACTCCGATTATCTTAGTGTTTCTATACTCTAGTGCGGCCTGTCAAACCCGCTCTTGCACATTAGGCCCCGGCAACTCGGCCCTAGATCACTTCTCTTCTCGTTGCTAGTTGGGTGACTACTAGATTCGTTTCCCCTCCGATCTGCAATGTATTGATGGTATCGATCTCGGACCGGCCTTGGCTCATGATCAATGGCTATCTTAGATCTATCATCAATTATGACGGGGTAAACAGATCCAGAAGGGGCCCTGAGATAGCCGTATTCGATCCTAATCTTCGATTGGTACCTGTTGTGGACGTCCGCCCAGGTCACCGCTGTGTACTTCACAAAATTTTGTTTTAGCTATTGAGAAGCCACAAAACTTCGGGGGTTGAGCCCCTGAGTGAATGCCTGAACGACCCAATCTTCTACAACTAGTGGAAAATCCATCCGTTCCATCTAGAATCTTGACACGAACTCCCTGAGCATCTCGTTATCCCTTTGTTTGACCTTGAAAAGATCTGACTTTCTAGTCTTGACCTTGATGGCTCCGGCATGGGCCTTTATGGAAGCATCTACAAGCATAGAAAATGAGTCAATGGAATTTGGAGGCAAGTTGTGATTCCATATCATTGCCCCCTTGGACAAAGTTTTCCCAAACTTTTTCAGTAACACCGACTCGATTTCGTGATCTTCCAAGTAGTTCCCTTTTATCGCGCATGTATTGGAGGTTACATGATCATTTGGATCTGTAGTTCCATTATACTTGGGAATGTCGGGCATTTGAAACCTCTTCAGGTTCAACCTAGGTGTCGCACTGGGGGGAAGGATTTCTGGATAAATTTTTTGGAGTCCGGTGCCTTCAATATCATAGGCGCTCCCGGGATCTGATCGATAAGTTGTATGTTTTCACCTTCTTGTCGTTGGCCTCAATCTTTTTCTCTCTTGAATCTACCCGTTTTGTTAATGCTTCAAGCATCTTCGTTACCTTTGAAGTTTCTTCGGGCTTGGCTTCACCCAATCTCAAGGTAATTTGTTCATCTCTTTGAGTATTTTTCCGGGATTGTTTGGTCTCGACCTTGTTAGGGGCGTGGCTTTGGTTCTGCAGTTGTGCTATTGCTGATTGTTGAACCTGCAAAATTTCGAAAAGCTAGACTTACCCCATCACCTTCACCTTCGGACGCTTCTCGAGCCGTTGGATGGGGTCCCTCGCGAACATTATTTTCGGGATCAATTAGCAAAATGATGTTGATGTCCACCTCCGAGTTAGCATCGACCGGGTCGGCAGCTGGGACACCATTATGATCGGCAGGAGGCGCATCATTATTGGGCAACACATTATTATTTTTGTCGTGATGGCCTGACTCAGCGTCAATGTTCAAGTGAGCAGACTGAGAGTTTGATATTCTTAGGCTGACCGAGAATTAAGATTTCAAAGAATAAGCATAAAATAGGGTTATGGAGATTCCAACTATTATCCTTAGCCCCACTGTAGGTGCCAAACTGTTTACCCAAAAGACGAGTAACAATTAAATTTGTACGCGGTCTAAAATATACGTGGTTTAATTCAATCAGAATAATTAAGAATAACAAGTAAGTGAATTAAAGATAAAATAAATGATCAAACCAATCGCAATGTAATGACCAAGCTTGATATTCGATTGAACAATGGAACTCGCCCTCGATTGGACCCTCTATACAACCTCGGCCGCGAGTGAAGAAAAGAAAAAATGAGTAATGCCTTGAACAATAGCGAGAAGATAAAAATGAACTGTTATTGCTTTGAATTACGTGTTATAATATGTCAGACTAAAGAAAAACTTTCCCTTTATGTAGCAGGAGAATTTTAGTCCTAGTACAAGTCTAAAAAAGGTAAAAATCTTCTGTCCCGATAATTATTGATCTATAATTGATACTGAACTAGATTCGCACCATAATATATGGTTGAGGGCGACTATTTCGGCTCCCTAACTATCATGCATAACTGTTCACTGCGTCTCCTGAGGTCCAGAAGCTATACTTGTTCCGGGTATGTCGCTTTACCGTGTCCGATCTCAGATACATCTTTCATTCTTCTTGGGTCTCTATACGAGGAGTTCCTGGCCTCGATTATATGCACGCCGAGCCGTGCTTACCCTTCGTTCTGTCATTGGTAAATCAGGAAAACTTTACCTCCGGTTTTACCTGTACACAAATCTAATAGAAAAATGATGTGCAAATAAATATTTATTAGTACTACTTTAATCTGCTAAATAAAATGATCAACTATAACTCTACAAGCTGGGTGCATGCTTGCAACAAAGTGGCAAGAAATTGTTTTCTACCTTCTGACATAGAAGGTGTTTGGCTAAGCTTATAAGCTAGTTAAACTAACTTATAAACATATTTTGGCCTATCGACGCATTTGGTAAACACTTAAAGCACTTATAAATCAAGTGCTTATAAGCCGAAGAGCTCGTTTGACCAAGCTGCCAAAAACTGCTTATTTTAAAAAGTGCTTTGGTTCAAAAGTGCTTTTAAAGTACTTTTGCAAAATAATAGTTTGTGTTTGGCCAATTCATTTTAATAGTATTTTTTGCAAGCTCTTTGTGTTTGGCCAATATTTTAAGAAAGCACTTTTAATTATCAAATTACGAAAAATGACTGTAAAGTTTCAATTTGCAAGTAGTATTATTTATAAAAGAAAATTAAATTTAAACATTTATTATAATAGAATTCAATTAAAATATAAAAGGTAAAGTAAAATATAATTTAAAATTTTCAATCAATATAAAATATAGTTATTCCAAAGCAATAATATTGAGTGTTTGGTATTAGTTATTATTTACATGATAATTTAAATATGTCAAAATACATCATTCAATATAAATTTAAAATATGCTCTCAGGAATAGGAGAAAGAGGATAAAAGTATAATAAAAAAATGGGTAGTAGAAATTAAAAAAAAAAAAAAAGTTAAATTAATGAGGTATAGTTTTGAAAATATGTATTTATTGTAAGGTTATTTTTTGTCTTGAATAATTAAATTTTAGCTTCTGATTCTGCTTCTTGGAAGAAGTTAGAATTTGTAGCTTCTTGCAAAAAGCAGAAAAAATGCTTCTCGTGATGTTCAGAAGTATTTTTTTTATTTTTGTCAAATACCATAAGTTTTCCAAAAAGTATTGTTTTGCCAAAAAAGTACTTTTGACCTCGTAGAAGCTCGGTCAAACAGGCTCAAAATCAACCATAAGCCATAAGTTGGTCACCCTCAACTTATAACTTTTCAATTTGTAAGCACTTTTAATTTTTAATAATATTCTTTTATTCACAAAATACCTTTTCCAAAATAAAATTTCTAATCTCTATATTCATTATTCCTTCTTTTCTTTACGAATAAAACTTTTTGATTTATAATATTTTATAAAAATTTAAGGGCATTTTTGTCAATTTAATAAAAGAATAACTTATCAATATTTTTTATTAAACACTGTTTATTATTATTTTCAATACTTTTATCCAAACACATAACTGCCTATTTGTAAAATTACTTTCAGTACGTCAAGTTTATCAGCTATTTATAACTGGCGAAGCCAAACGAGACCATAGTAAAGGTTAAAGTGGGCACGAGAGGAGTTTTTCTGTAGTAAGTACCTTGTTTAGAAGAGCGGTATAAGGAGGTACTTATTTTTCAAATAATAATAAAACTTATTTTGATAGTTATGGTGCTTGACCAAACCTATGAAAAATAAGTATTTCAAAGTAACAGCAGAAGCTTTGTTTCCCATTGCAGGGAATAGCTGGAAAAACAGCTTTTCCTTTGAAGCATAAGCAGATGTTGATTTTAACTTTTTTAGGATAAAATATTCTTGATAAAAATTTATACTTATAAAAATATTCGTATAAGTTATTTATACTTAATAACTTGATTAAAGTCTCAACTATTACATAATTAATCTATTTAATTTGGAGACTTAAAATCAACTTGTCAAACAGTGATCAAATCTGCACACTTTCTTTTTTGTGCATTATTATTTATAAATACCGATTTCAATGAGATAAACAATGAGACATCCACTCCTATTCAATTACAATTGACATATACAAACCTAGTAAACCCAAACTACAATACATACACAAATTAATAATGTATTAATTGATGACCTCACTTTTCCTAGTCACAAGCAGATCTCAAATTTATTGTTCGGATTTTAATCGCCTTAGGGTATTGAATTCTAAATTAATAATTTATATATATTTAATAAAAATTTTAAGATAAATACAGGGGTTCAAATCAAAGCTAATGAGTTTGACCGAACCGCTCTCGCACTCTAGCTCCGCCCTTGTTCCTAGTTCCTTTTGGCCTAATTCTACGGCCTCATTTATTTTTTTTTAAGATTAAGACGTCAAATCTCAATACACGTCTGAATATGAAGATGTGTATTAAGATTAGGACATCTGAATCTGCATACACATCTGAATATTAAGATGTGTATTAAGATCTGAATACTAAATGATTAAGACTGTTTGATTTTTAACATTTGAATGTATAAAATTTACGTTTATTTGAAAACTAATAAACATAAAATTCAAATAAAATATTAATTAATATAATATTCCATCACTAAAATATATAGCTTTTAAAATATGATAGTTGCTGGAAGTGATGACTAACAGTACTGCTTGTGAATACCGACTAAAAGTGGTGGTTGGTGGTAGACTTGAATGATGGTAGTAGTTTAGTAGTAACTAATGGTGATTGGTAGTGATATCTATTATGATTGAGGATGGTGGTGATAGTTAATAATGGCGGGTGGTGGTGGTGGTAGTTGTGATTGAGGAAGATGGTGGTAGGTGGTTGTATTTTATAATGATGGGCAAAGTCAGCTATGGTTGTTGATGATGATGGGGTGGTTAGTTGTGGTAGTTGAGTTGGATGAGTGTTGGTTGTCATTGAGAATGATGGTGGTGGAAGTGGTAGGGATGGTGAGTGGTAGTAGTCGACAATGGTGGCGGTTATGATGGAGGATGGTGGTGGTGGTGGTTGAGTATGGTGGTGGTGGGTGGCATGGTGGTGATTGATAATGGTAGGCGATGACGGCAGTTAATAATGAATATGGATGATAGTATCTTAACGAAATTAAGTCTCTGTTATGAATTTTAATCATACAGACCTATTCAGACTCGTTAAGTGGTTGTGAAGTAAAAAAAAACAAACATACTTAATGATTAAAATTTGAATAATTAAGATTCAAACTTTAAAAACAAACGCACCTAATATCTGAGATGTGAATGATTAAAATTCAGACCTCCATTAAGTGCAAACAAAGCCTACGCCACCTTTATCAAGTGACAAATAAAAATTATGCACACTACAACCTTGATAAAGGGTAAGATTGTCAGTTTGTCTGCGATGCTGGGATTGGAACTTGGATTAATTGTAACCCAGGGATCATCTGAGTTTATATATTCAAATTTAACTTTCAAAGGTTGATTAGAACCGACAAACAAAACCCTTTTGCTACCTTCAACAAGTATTCCGATGTCTCCACAAAATGGTCTACATGTCTCACAAACTCCAGGACAATACACAAATTTGTAAGCATCCTCGTACTTGTCAATCTTGAACCAATTACTCAATGTTTCACGCCCTGGATTTCCTTCAACTCCACCAACAGTCACCAAATTACGTTGCGGTATTAATTGAGTATTAATTCTCCATACTGTGGACGAATCGGATATTATCATTGACGTATATTTGATGTTCAGATCAGTCGATAATCTGATGGTATTCTCCTTCGGATTTACTGGTGAAAATTGGAGGTAACCGCCGCTGGAATTTTGAGTATTTTGGCTTACAACGAGAGGATTGGTTGTGTTCCTAATGGATGAGATATCAAGTCCACCGGAATTGCCCCGACCCGCCGGAACGATCAAATAATTCGCTCCTTTACGGACAGCGTTACCGGAAACGTCGAGTACCGGTTCAGAAACATTTTGAGCTTTTACGAGGAAGAAGAAGCTCGTTGACAATGCAACAAGAAGAGAAGGTACCATGAATCGTCTAAAGTTGACTTCCATTTTCATTGTGTTTTGTATGGATTAATTCGTATAAAATTACTTGTGAAATGATAGAATAGGCGTATTTATTTATAGAAACTGCGATAAGGTTTGAATATTCTACTGGTTTTGTAAGATAAGGTTGGAATAGAACTACTGGTTTGCAATATTCAAATCATACTAGCTAGCTAGGAGTAGTTTGTAAGATAGATGGAATTGACCATCAATTTCTAGTCATTCATTGCACGTCTTTCTGTTTTTCATTGCACGTCTTCTGTTTTACCCATGAAAACTATTATATACTATCCTCGTATAATCTTTGCACGTCTTGTACATATAATGAATTGTGTTAGCAATTTCAAAGGTTGAACTATTCACAATTCTTTTAAAAAGAAACTATTCACAAATGGGCCAAGCAAGAGACGAGAATGGAGTAAAAATAGCACGGGCCGGCCAGTTTTCGGACTGGTCATTCAAAAATAGTCAGCATTTGCTAATTCATTGAAAAATATTCACTATTTTGCTGTAATAGAGACCGGTCCGATATAATATACTGGAGTTCGGTGCACCTGTGTATGAACTTCCAGCATATTATACTGGACTGGTATATTTTGCTGGAACTCCCGTATATTATGCTGGAGTTCTAATATACTTATGTTGGAACTCTATTATATTATGCTGGAGTTCCAGTATACTTATGCTGGAACTTCAGTATAATATTCTAGAGTATTTTCCGGATTTTGAACAGTATTTTCGTTCAAATTTATCTTTACATAAAAAGTGGCTAAATTTCAATTACTTTTGAAAGTGTGACTTTTTTGAATGATCACTTATAAATCTGGCTATTTTTGAATTTCTCCCGAGTATGGAACGATAAAGTTTCACGCCAAAAAATTATTACTATGTATGTATGTATTGAATATATATTACTCTTAATGAAATTTCTGGTAAGAAGGGAGTACTATAGATAGTTTCTGTACATATAGTACCCCTATAGGATAAAGATTTGGGATAAGTTCTCTCGACAAATCAAACGGTACATATATGTTTTAGCACATAAACTTTGATTAGCTTAATATAACGATTGACTATACTAGGGTACTATGATAAGGAAAGAATTAGTGATAAGGAAAGAATTAGAGTTTAATTAGGAATGTGTAATACNTGGGTGTCCGAAAAATATAATTTTTACCCAATTCCGAGACGTGGGCCCGAGGGGCATTTTGGTCATTTTCCCTAAATTCGCGCCTTAGCTTGAATTAAACAGTAAAAATCAGTTCCATGAGATGTTATTTACGATATGTAATTGAATTGTATAGATTTGGGCCATTTGTAGTCGGATACTTGTGGCAAACGTGTGGCTTCGAGTTGATTTTGAGCCGGTTCGAGGTAAGTGACTTGTCTAACCTTGTGTGGGGGACCTTACCCCTTAGGATGTCATATTTGGTAATTGAATGCCTTGAACGTGAGGTGACGAGCGCGTACTTGTGCTAAATGTTGAAAATCCGATTTTACTTTAAATATTTAGCTTGAGTTTCTTTCTTACCTGTTTTATTCTAATTGCAACTATAGTCTATGTTAGCTTAGAAAATCATGTCTAGTTTCCCTGAATTGCCTATTTGCTTAAATTTCCTTAATTGCACTACGTGAAGCATGTTAGACTAGAATTACTTATTGCCTTGTATTTTTGCACTCTAATTATGAACGTCTTCTTGTTGTGACTGTGTATTTACTTTGGGACTACGAGACGTTATCCCGGGAGATCCCCCTGCATATTTACTTTGGTACTACGGGACGTTATCCCGGGAGATCCCTCTGCATATTTACTTTGGGACTACGAGACGTTATCCCGGGAGATCCCCCTGCATATTTACTTTGGGACTACGGGACGTTATCCCTGGAGATCCCCCTGCACATTTACTTTGGGACTACGGGACGTTATCCTGGGAGATTCCCCTGCACATTTACTTTGAGACTACGGGACGGTATCCTGGGAGATCCCCTTGCATATTTACTTTGGGACTACGGGACGGTATCTCGGGAGATCCCTCCCGCACAGATGATGATCCTTCGGTTATACATATGATGGACTACAGGACGGTATCCCGGGAGATCCACTAGACAGTTGAGAAAAGGACTACAGGACGGTATCCTGGGTGATCCTCATTGTTACCATTGTTATTGAGCTGTTCGTACCCCGTGTTTACTCTGTTCTTGTGTTTTCTTATTGCCTTGTTTGACTNAAGCATGTTAGACTAGAATTACTTATTGCCTTGTATTTTTGCACTCTAATTATGAACGTCTTCTTGTTGTGACTGTGTATTTACTTTGGGACTACGAGACGTTATCCCGGGAGATCCCCCTGCATATTTACTTTGGTACTACGGGACGTTATCCCGGGAGATCCCTCTGCATATTTACTTTGGGACTACGAGACGTTATCCCGGGAGATCCCCCTGCATATTTACTTTGGTACTACGGGACGTTATCCCGGGAGATCCCTCTGCATATTTACTTTGGGACTACGAGACGTTATCCCGGGAGATCCCCCTGCATATTTACTTTGGGACTACGGGACGTTATCCCTGGAGATCCCCCTGCACATTTACTTTGGGACTACGGGACGTTATCCTGGGAGATTCCCCTGCACATTTACTTTGAGACTACGGGACGGTATCCTGGGAGATCCCCTTGCATATTTACTTTGGGACTACGGGACGGTATCTCGGGAGATCCCTCCCGCACAGATGATGATCCTTCGGTTATACATATGATGGACTACAGGACGGTATCCCGGGAGATCCACTAGACAGTTGAGAAAAGGACTACAGGACGGTATCCTGGGTGATCCTCATTGTTACCATTGTTATTGAGCTGTTCGTACCCCGTGTTTACTCTGTTCTTGTGTTTTCTTATTGCCTTGTTTGACTTGACTTACTTCACTGTTGTATTCATTATTACTGTCTGTTTTCATACTGTAAATCCCTATTATATTGTTTGACCTCAGTAGAGCCCTGACCTTCCTCGTCACTATCCCACCGAGGTTAGGCTTGGCACTTACTGAGTACCGCTGTGGTGTACTCATGCCCTTTCCTGCACATGTTTTTCATGTGCAGATCCAGGTTCCTCCAATCCGGCGCACTATCCCTGAGGTTGAGAGATACAACAGAGATTTCGAGGTACATCTGCCGCGTCCACAGACCTGGAGTCTCTATCTTATTCCAGCTTTTGTGAAAAGTTTATCCTTCCTTACAGTTGTGTAGACATTCTGGAGTTAGAGCAGTGTATTATATTCTGTTAGCCTGTGGTTCCCGTGAGTTTTCGAGTTTTGGGGTGATATTGTAGAATTCCGTATTATTTTGGGTTGTATATGCCAAGTGGCATTTATTTAAAGTCTTTCCTTTAGATTTGTTCCATTTTTACTTAATTATTCCGCAAGTTATGTTGAGATTCCGCATTGCTAGGATTACCTAGTTGTAGGGACTAGGTGCCGTCACGACATGTTCATGGAGGGCGAACTGGGGTCGTGACAAGTTGGTATCAGAGCTCTAGGTTCATAGGAGTCACGGAACACCTGCCGATTTATTAGAGTCTCGCTGATCGGTACGGAGACGTCTGTACTTATCTACGAGAGGCTACGTAACTGTTTAGGAAAAATCTTCACTTCATTGGTTTCCTTGTCGTGCAATATTTTTGACATCAATTCTAAACCTCTGTTTTCTATTCTCTCACAGATGGTGAGGACACGTACTACTCGGGACGATCAGGCACCCGTGCCCCTACTGCAGCCACCAGAGGCGGGGCCAGGGCCGAGGACGCGCACGTGGTGCAACAAGAGCACCTGCGCGAGCTGCCGCCGAGGTACTACCAGCAGATCCAGTCGATGTCCAGACACCTGACACGCCTACTGCCACTACTACTCCAGCCCTTCAGGAGACATTAGCTCACTTCATGTCTATGTACACCATTTTGGCTCAGGCAGGGTTGCTTCCCGTTGCTGCAGCCACATCCCAGGACGGGGGAGGAGCACAGACTCCCGCCACCCGCATTCCTGAGCAGCGAATGCATGTCGAGCAGATCCCAGAGATTATTCCTGTGCCGCCTGTAGTGCCAGTTCAGCCCGAGGAAGGGTCAGCTGCTTCGGAGGACGAGCAACGGAGCCTTGAGAGGTTCAAGAAGTATGACCCTCTGGTATTTAGTGGACTAGCATCAGATGATGCCTTGGGGTTTCTAGAGGAGTGTCACCGTATTCTTCGCACTATGGGCATAGCCGGATCTAGTGGGGTTTCCTTTACTACCTTCCAGCTTCGCGGAGCCGCCTATGATTGGTGGCGCACCTATGAGTTAGACAGTCTAGACGAGGTTGCTTCACTGACCTAGACCCAGTATCCAGATATGTTCCTGAGAGAGTTTGTTCCTCAGAGCCACAAGGACGTATGGCGCGCAGAGTTTGAGCATTTGCGCCAGGGTGCTATGACAGTTTCACAGTATGCTATCCGTTACACCAGATTGGCTAGGCATGCACCGACTTTGGTTGCTACTGTCCGCGAGACGGTTCGCCGGTTCATTGAGGGTCTTGTCCCACCCATCAGATCTAGCATGGCTCGAGAGTTGGAGATGGACATTCCTTATTAGCAGGTAGTGTGCATTGCTAGGAGGATCGAGGGTATGCTCGATAGGGAGCGAGAGGAGAGGGAGGCCAAAAGGTCTCGAGAGTCAGGCCACTACTCTGGTTCCCGTACCCCAGCAGCAGGTCGTCATGGTAGGGGTTATATGGTCCGCCCAGTTCATTCAGCTCTTCCAGCAACCAGCGATACCCCAGCTCCACCCAGGCCTCAGGAGCCTTATTATACACCTCCAGTTTCTAGCGCGCCTCCTACGCGTGGTGCTTTCAGAGGTCAGTCTGACAGACTTGGCCCTAGCCAGTCACAGCCGCCACGTCCTCCCAGAGCTTGCTTCGAGTTTGGCGATATACTCCATGCAGTTGGGGACTGCCCCAGACTTATTAGGGGTGCATCTTCACAGACTTTTCAGCCACAACGTGCTCAGCAGGGTTCTCAGGCCATGATCACAGCTCCAACCGCTACCCCACCTGCCCAGCCAGCTAGGGGCGGGAGTCGGAGAGGTAGAGTTCGCCCTCGAGGGGGAGGCCATGCCAGATATTATGCTATTCCTGCTCGTACCAAGGCTGTCGCCTCCGATTCTATCATTACAGGATTATACTGGTTTGTCACAGAGATGCATCGGTTCGATTCGATCCAGGCTCCACGTATTCTTATCTGTCCTCTTATTTTGCTTCACATTTGGGTATAGCTCGAGATTCTTTGGGTTCTCCTGTTTATGTTTCTACTCCTGTGGGGGATTCTCTTGTTGTGGATCGCGTTTATCAGTCGTGTTTGGTTACTATTCGTGGTTTTGAGACCAGTGCGGATTTATTGTTACTCGATATGGTGGATTTTGATATTATTTTGTGCATGGACTGGTTGTCGCCCCATTATGCTATTCTTGATTGTCACGCCAAGATCGTGACGCTGGCTATGCCAGGTATGCCACGTGTTGAGTGGAGTGGTACTTTATATCACACTCCCAGTAGAGTTATCTCTTTTCTTAGAGCTCAGCGTATAGTTGAGAAGGGGTGTGCTGCGTATTTGGCTTATGTGAGAGATGTTAGTGTTGATACCCCTTCTGTTAATTCAGTTCCAGTGGTATGGGATTATCCCGATGTGTTTCCAGCTGATCTTCCGGGCATGCCGCCCGATAGAGACATTGATTTTGGCATTGATTTGTTGCCGGGCACTCAGCCCATTTCCATTCCCCCTTACCGTATGGATCCTCCTGAGTTGAAGGAGTTGAAGGATCAATTACAAGAATTGCTTGATAAGGGTTTTATTCGACCTAGTGTTTCACCTTGGGGTGCTCCTGTCTTATTTGTGAAGAAAAAGGATGGTTCTATGCACATGTGTATTGATTATCGCCAGTTGAACAGGGTTACAGTGAAGAACCGTTATCCCCTGCCTCGTATTGATGATCTATTTGACTAGCTTCACGACGCACATGTATTTTCTAAGATTGATTTGCGCTCAGGTTACCATCAGTTGAAGATTCGGGAGCCGGATATCCCGAAGACTGCTTTCAGGACTCGGTATGGCCATTACGAGTTTCTAATTATGTCATTCGGGTTGACTAATTCCCCCACAACATTTATGCATTTGATGCACAGTGTGTTCAGGCCATATCTCGACTCGTTCGTCATTGTTTTCATAGATGATATTCTTGTTTACTCCCGGAGTCGGGAAGATCATGAGCAGCACCTGAGGACAGTGCTTCAGACCCTGAGAGAGAAGAAGTTGTATGCAAAGTTCTCAAAATGTGAGTTCTGGTTGAGTTATGTGGCATTCTTAGGCCACGTAGTATCGAGTGAGGGCATTCGAGTGGATCCGAAGAAGGTAGAGGCCATGCAGAGTTGGCCCAGGCCGTCCTCAGTTACAGAGATTCGCAGTTTCCTTGGCTTGGCAGGTTACTACCGCCGTTTTGTGGAGGGATTTTCATCGATTGCAGCCCCTATGACTAGATTGACCCAGAAGGGTGCTCCATTTCAGTGGACAGAGGAGTGTGAGGCGAGCTTTCAGAAGCTCAAGACAGCTTTGACTACAGCCCCAATCTTGATATTGCCTACTGGTTCGGGGTCTTATACAGTTTATTGTGATGCCTCGCGAGTTGGCCTTGGAGCGGTGTTGATGCAGGACGGTAGGGTGATTGCCTACGCGTCCAGACAGTTGAAGATACATGAGAAGAATTACCCTGTCCATGACCTTGAGTTAGCTCCCATTGTTCATGCCTTGAAAATCTGGCGTCATTATTTGTACGGTGTGCCTTGTGAGATTTATACTGACCACCGGAGTTTGCGGCACATATTCAAGCAGAAGGATCTAAATTTGTGCCAGCGTAGATGGTTAGAGTCTCTAAAGGACTATGACATCACTATACTATACCACCCGGGGAAGGCCAATGTGGTGGCCGACGCCTTGAGTCACCGGGCGGAGAGTTTGGGGAGTTTGGAATACCTTCATGCAGCTGAGAGGCCTCTAGCCTTAGATGTTCAGTCCTTAGCCAGTCAGTTCGTGAGATCTTTCTGAGCCTTGCCGGGTATTAGCTTGTGTGGTTTCTCGGTCTTCCTTATTCGATCGTATCAGGGAGTGGTAGTACCATGATCCTCAGTTACTTGTTCTTAAGGATACGATCCAGCACGGTGATGCCAGAGATGTGACCATTGGAGATGACGGGGTATTGAGGATGCAGGGTCGGATTTGTGTGCCCAATGTTGATGGGCTTCGGGAGTTAATTCTTGAGGAGGCCCATAGTTCACGGTATTCCATCCATCCGGGTACCACGAAGATGTACCAGGATCTGAGACAGTACTATTGGTGGCGAAGAATGAATAAGGATATAGCAGAGTTTGTAGCCAAGTGTCTCAACTGTCAGCAGTCAAATATGAGCATCAGAGATCGAGAGGGTTACTTCAGCAGATTGAGCTTCCAGTGTGGAAGTGGGAGCGGATAACCATGGATTTTGTGGTTGGACTTCTTCGGACTTTGAGGAAGCATGATGCTATTTGGGTGATTGTGGATCGGCTGACCAAATCAGCCCATTTCATACCGGTACTGACTACTTATTCGTCGGAGCGGTTGGCGGAGATTTATATTTGGGAGATCGTTCGTCTGCATGGTATTCCAGTTTCTATTATTTCAGACAGAGGTACTCAGTTCACTTCACGGTTCTGGAGAGCCATTCAATAGGATATAGGTACCAGGGTGGAGTTGAGCACAACATTTCACCCCTAGAGGGACGGACAGTTCGAGCGCACTATTCAGATTTTTGAGGATATGCTCTGTGCGTATGTGATTGAGTTTGGAGGGTCTTGGGATCAGTTCTTGCCATTGGCTGAGTTTGTTTACAACAACAGTTATCAATCCAGCATTCAGATGGCGCCGTATGAGGCTTTATATGGTAGGAGGTGCAGATCTCCGGTGGGTTGGTTTGAGCTGGGTGAGGCCAGACTATTGGGCACAGAGCTGGTTCAGGATGCATTGGAGAAGGTCAAGGTGATTCAGGATAGACTCCATACAGCCTAGTCCAGACAGAAGAGTTACACGGATCGGAAGGTTCGTGATGTTTCATATATGGTCGGAGAGCTGGTTCTGCTTCGGGTTTCTCCTATGAAGGGCGTTATGAGATTTGGGAAGAAAGGGAAGTTGAGTCCAAGGTTTATTGGCCCTTTTGAGATATTGACGTGTGTTGGGGAGGTTTCTTATGAGCTTGGCTTACCTCCCAGCTTGGCAGGAGTCCATCCGGTATTTCATGTTCCGATGCTCCGGAGGTATCACGGTGACCTGTCTCATGTCTTGGATTTCAGCTCAGTCCAATTGGACAAGGGTCTATCATATGTTGAGGAGCATGTAACTATATTGGACAGGCAAGTCAGAAAGCTCAAGCCGAAGAATATTGCTTCAGTAAAGGTTCAGTGGCGGGGTCAGCCGGCCGAGGAGGCAACCTGGGAGACCGAGCAGGATATGCGCAGCAGTTACCCTCATCTTTTCACTACTTCAAGTATGTCTTTATGCTCGTTCGAGGACGAACGAATTTTTAAGTGTAGGAGGATGTGACAACCCGGCCAGTCGTCTTAATAATTAACGTCCCAATCCCCTATTAACTTTTTTCCCAAGTCTATTTCTTCTAAATTGAATTGCCGGGACGTTCGGTTTTTAGTTTCGGAGAGTTTAGGGACACTTAGCCCCTAAATGAAAGCTTAAGTGTTGGAAAGTTTCCCATAGTTGAAGCAGTGTGAAGACGGCCTCGCAATGGAAATCCGATGGTTCTGTTAGCTCTGTTAGGTGATTTCGGGGTTGGGAGCGTGTTCGGAATGTATTTTGAAAGTCGTAGCTCATTTAGGCTTGAAATGCCGAAGTTTGAATTCTTGGAGTTTCCAATCCGATAGTGAGATTTTGATCCGAGGGTCGGAATGAAATTTCGGAAGTTGTAGTAGTTCCGTCATGTCATTTGGGATGTGTGTGCAAAATTTGAGGTTATTCGGATAAGTTTAGACGTGTTTCGGCGTCGGATGTGAATTCTAGAATTTTCTTAAGTTCCTAAGCTTGAACCTATGAATAATCGATGATTCGATGTTATGAGACATGTTTTTAAGGCTCGACCTAGTTCAAATAAGCTGTTAAGGTTGGTTGGTGGTTTTGGTTGAGGCCCCAGGGGCCTCGGGGTTGTTTCAGGTGCTTTACGGGAGAATTTTTGGGTCTTAGCTACTGCTGAACCAGGCCTCTTCTGGTATCTTCGCACATGCGACAGGTGCGGATTCACAGGCGCGTGGGGCTTGGTCGCAGGTGCGATAGAGGGGAGACTTGACCAGTGGTCGCAGGTGCGACCTGGGTTCCGCAGGTGCGGGACCGCATGCGCGACCAAATGACCGCAGGTGCGACCCCAATGTAACTTAAGTGATTTCCGCACATGCGATGCTTATTCCGCAGGACCACAGGTGCGGTGATCGAGCCCGCAGGTGCGAATTCCCTGTGTGATTTATTCCAAAAATTCGAGAATTTATCTCATAATTCTAAAAATCGTGTGAGTGCTCAATAATTGGCGATTTTCTGTGGGTTTTGAAGAGAAAGATCATAGGTAACATTTTCTAATCCTAATTCATTGTTAGCCCATTAATCCCCGTTGTTTTCTTTAATTTAATTATCAAAAATGGGGGGAAAACCATAGGAAATGGATGAGATTTTCCCAACCCGAGATTCTGAAAAATTATGGGATTTTTGGCATCGGATTTCGATTGTTTCTGGTTGAATGAGTCCGTGAGTGAATGGGTGTCCGGAAAATATAACTTTTACCCGATTCAGAGACGTAGGCCCGAGGGGCGTTTTGGTCATTTTACCTAATTTTGTGCCTTAGCTTGAATTAAACAGTAAAAATTAGTTGAATGAGATGTTATTTACGATATGTAATAGAATTGTATAGATTTGGGCCATTTGGAGTCGGATACTCGTGGCAAACGTGTGGTTTGGAGTTGATTTTGAGCTGGTTCGAGGTAAGTGGCTTGTCTAACCTTGTGTGGAGGACTATACCCCTTAGGATATGATATTTGGTAATTGAATGCCTTGTACATGAGGTGACGAGCGCGTACTTGTGCTAATTGTTGAAAATCCGATTTTACTTTAAATATTTAGACTGAGTTTCTTTCTTACCTGTTTTATTCTAATTGCAACTATAGTCTATGTTAGCTTAGAAAATCATGCCTAGTTGCCCTGAATTGCCTATTTGCTTAAATTGCCTTAATTGCACTACGTGAAGCATGTTAGACTAGAATTACTTGTTGCGTTATATTTTCGCACTCTAATTCTGAACGTCTTCTTGTTGTGGTTGTGTATTTACTTTGGGACTACGAGACGTTATCCCGGGAGATCCGCTGCATATTTACTTTGGGACTACATAACGTTATCCCGGGAGATCCCGCTGCATATTTACTTTGGGACTACGGGACGTTATCCTGGGAGATCCCCCTGCATATTTACTTTGGGACTACAGGACATTATCCCGGGAGATCCCCCTGCATATTTACTTTGGGACTACGGGACGTTATCCCCGGAGATTCCCCTGCATATTTACTTTGAGACTACGGGACATTATCCCGGGAGATCCCCCTGCATATTTACTTTGGGACTACGGGATGTTATCCCGGGAGATCCCCCTGCACATTTACTTTGGGACTACGGGACAGTATCCCGGGATCCCCCTGCACAGATGATGATCCTTCGGTTATACATATGATGGACTACGGGACGATATCCCGGGAGATCCATTAGACAGTTGAGAAAAGGACTACAGGACGGTATCCTGGGAGATCCTCATTGTTACCATTGTTATTGAGCTGTTCGAACCACGTGTTTACTCTGTTCTTGTGTTTTCTTATTGCCTTGTTTGACCTGACTTACTTCACTGCTGTATTCATTATTACTTTCTATTTTCATACTGTAAATCCCTATTATATTGTTTGACCTCAGTAGGGCCCTGACCTTCCTCGTCACTACCCGACCGAGGTTAGGCTTGGCACTTACTGAGTACCGCTGTGGTGTACTCATGCCCTTTCCTGCGCATGTTTTTCATGTGCAGATCCAGGTACCTCCACTCAGGCGCACTATCCCCGATGTTGAGAGATACATCAGAGATTTCGAGGTTCATCTGCCGTGTCCGCAGAACAGGAGTCTCTATCTTATTCCAGATTTTGTGAAAAGTTTATCCTTCCTTACAGTTGTGTAGACATTCTGGAGTTAGAGCAGTGTATTATATTCTGTTAGCCTGTGGTTCCCGTGAGTTTCCGAGTTTTGGGGTGATATTGTAGACTTCCATATTATTTTGGGTTGTATATTCCAAGTGGCATTTATTTATAGTTTTTCCTTTAGATTTGTTCCATTTTTACTTAATTATTCCGCAAGTTATGTTGACATTCCGCATTGCTAGGCTTACCTAGTTGTAGGGACTAGGTGCCGTCACGACATGTTCACGGAGGGCGAACTGGGGTCGTGACAAATTGAGGAAGCGGGGGAACTCCCAATGAGTCACGTGATGGGAGCCCATGTACATCAAATAATTCTGATTTACAAACTTTACTACTAACTTTGCAGAAACAGATGAAAGAGCAAAACGACCGCATTGAGAAAATACTCGGCGTACCACTTGTGATTAAGGGAGTGGAGATCGACAAATATTCCCAAGAACCCTGGAAACCATGCGCGGCTCCATTGCCCACTCCCAAGAAGTTCAAAATGCCCGACATCCCAAAATATGATGGAACAACCGATCCACGTGACCATGTCACTGCATTAACCACATGAGTAAAAGGCAATGATTTAACCAAGCAAAAAATTGAACCAGTGTTGGAAATAAAGTTTGGAGAAACACTCACGAAAGGGGTGTTAACATGGTATTCTCTTTTACCTAAAACTTCTGTTGAATTTTTTGCTAAGCTTGTAGATTTATTTATAAAAGCACACTCGGGAGCTTAAACGTTGAAAAAAGAATGGAAGATATCTTTAAAGTGAAGCAAGGAGATATAGAATTGCTCAGAGAACTTGTAAATAGATTCCAGCATGAAAGGATGATGCTACCAAAAGTACCTGATAACTGGGCAGCCATGGCGTTCACAAGTAATCTAAACGAAAAAAGTTCAGAATCCATGAGAAGGCTCAAAGAAAGCTTACGAGAATTCCCTGCCACAACATGGAATGATGTATATAACAGGTATAGTACCAAACTGTAGATTGAAGAAGACATCGTTACTCAGTCAAAGGTTGATGAGAGAACATGAACGAGGCAGTCGAAATCTGAAAAGAAGTCTAGTAAAAATAGGTACGAGCCTTATATGGGACCCTCAGAACGAGACGCACGTTCCAGGCCAGGAAATGTGCGATCTGACCATACATTGACAAACAGAGATTCAGGTTCATCATCATTTATGTTCAGAAAATATCGAGGTGTGCGTGGTAGGGATACCAACGCAAATGCAAGGATCGGGGACTATAGTTTCAATATTGGTACTTCTGAATTGGTAGCTGTTGTAAGGAGTATGGGAGATAAGGTGCGATGGACAAAGGAAATGAGATCAAACCCAAACAGAAGAAATCTAGATTTCTGGTGCGAGTTTCAAATAGTTACGAGAAAAGGAAGTAATGAATTTTATTTGGCGGAATTTATATGCCGATTTGAAGTGCCAAAAGAAATCGTACGTGATAATGGCCCACAGTTTATAGGCTCGAAAGTCACAGAATTTTTTCAAAGTTGGCAAATCAAACGAATAACTTCCTCACCTTATCATCCCGCGAAAAATGGGCAAGCTGAGTCAACAAACAAGATTATTTTTAATAATTTAAAGAAAAGATTAGAAGAATCAAAAGGTAATTGGCCTGAGGTGTTAGTAGGAGTTTTATGGGCTTATTGAACAACATCAAAGACAGGCACGGGAGAAATACCATTTTCACTTGTTTATGGTTCAGAAGCATTAATCCCAGTTGAAATAGGAGAGCCAAGTACGAGATTCACGCAAGCAACAGAAGAATCAAATAATGAAGAGTTAAGAACGAACTTGGATTTACTCGAGCAAAGAAGAGAAACAGCTCTAATAAGCATGGCAGGACAAAAGCAAATCATTGAACGATACTACAACAGGAAGGCTCATCTCAGATACTTCAAGATTGGGGACTTCGTTCTCAAAAAGTTTTTTCAATCAACAAAAACAGCTAGAGCAGGAAAGTTGAACCCAAATTGGGAATGTCCTTATAAAGTTCGAGGTATTGCTGGGAAAGATGCTTATGAGTTGGAAACCATGGACGGTAAGGTGTTACCTTCGAATTGGAATGTTGTTCATTTGAAGAGATATTATTTCTAAGCAAGGGAAATATCCACGGTCAGGTATCACTTAACTACGATTTTGTTTTGTTCAGTTAAATTATACTAACAATTTTAGATGATAGGCAAAAAGCTAGCCCACACCAAATGATGGTTTTAGACCCAAAAGACACACGAGATGCAAAATTATTCCGGTCTGGGTTGCAGCCTTTCTGATGGAAATAAAAAGAGTTAAGCAATCATCATCTAAAAATATATCTCTGAGTCCCGTATGTAATTTCCTTTTCAAGAAATGGACCACATGGAAGGAATAATCAAGTGCTCGAGATTTCATACTTCAAAGCTCTAACACTTGGGGGACTATAGAAGGCAAATAAGACTAAAGTCAAAATAGACTAAAGAAGACTAAAAGAGTCAGAATTCTAGTCAAGCCTAGATCAACCCAAAAAATCAAAAGTCAAGAGCAAAAAAAAAAAAAAACAAGCATGATTCAAAAACCTATGTAATAAGCTTTGATAAAGTGTAAACTCGCGGATGAAAATTATAAGATCCTACGAGTACTTAGGTTAAGGTCAACGATTAGTCATGAGTTGCAAAATATACCCAACCAAGAATTTTATGAAATCTATTATAAGAAAAACAGTTATGAAAGAGTTGTAGATGGTGGAACAAAAGGTTACTTGAATACATGTAAAGTGTATATAATTTGAAAGTTCAAAATGTAAAACTTCCTCAAATTATTCAAGAAATTTATTCGAAATATGTATTTTCCTACTTCTTTTATATACTTACACCAATATGAAGTTGAGACATCTTCTTCATTAGTGTCGTTTATAAAAGGGCCCTCTTTTATAAAAAATCGTATCTATACCAAAATCACGAAATACTAAAGCATTTAAATGCAAGTTAAAGAGTAAAATAGAAACTCAAACGAAATATTATATATTAAACCTGGTTAAAACTAAGTATAAACTTAGTTAAAACCAAGGTATTTGATAATAAACCCCAAAACGGACCAGGGGTAAAAACTTGTCTACTATTTTAAAAAAAAAAGAAAAAAGAACAAAATTCCCAACAAAAGTTCAAGAAACAAACTAAGTTTTAAAAGAACACTATGGGGAAGAATCCAAAGCAGTACTATCAGCAACGGGTGTCACGACCCAGTTTTCCCTTCGTTGGGTATCGTGATGGCACCTAGTCTTAGGGACTAGGCAAGCCTAACATTTCCACTGAACAACAACAATAATAAAGGAATTTTAAAAATTTCGAAATATAATTCTTGATAGAGTTTACAATTTCCCAAAACCCGGTAAGTACAAGTCATAAGCTCTACGAAATCTATCAAATCTAAGTACAACTGCCTAGGAATAAGTAAGTACAATTGAATAGAAATAAAATAGGAAGGTGACTCCGAAGCCTGCGAACGCAGCATCAGGTTACCTTGAGTCTCCTCAGCAAGGATCTGCGTAGCTACCAACAACCATAACCTGAAGCTGCACACAAAAATGTGCAGAAGTGTAGTATGAGCACACCACAACGGTGCCCAGTAAGTATCAAGACTAACCTCGGTGAAGTAGTGATGAGGACTAGTCAAGACACCACCGGTCTAATAACTAAAAAGGCAAGATGTATAAATGACCGAACCAAAATATCTATCTAAAGATTTCTCAATGCATTTAACGATATGATCGAATAACACGGAAGAAAATTCAATAATCACGATCAACGGACAACATTATAGAAATACGCAAAGAGAATGGGAAGGATGCAATCCAAATGGCAGAAACTACAACCCAACAAAAACACAAGCAAATCAGCACTGCATCAATTTATTCACGTCAGGCCTTAGCCAATGACTCAATAAAACTGGTCAAACTTTCGAGTAAAAACCTTTAAATCGTGAGTTCATTTTGAAAACTTTAAAGATATAATCATTTCGGAATAGAGAAATTTCTTCTTTGAAACCTACTTTCTCTGAATGTATATATATTTTTATAAAGAGAAATCTTATAACATAGTCTCTTCAAATACGGGGTGTTCAAATACACTTTCCCAAATACTGCTCTTTCAAGTATCATCAAAATACTTGATGTTTCAAATATATTTTTCCAAGTACTGCTCTTTCAAATATCATCAAAATACGTGATATTCAAAATATATTTTCCCAAGTACTGCTCTTTCAAATATCATCCTTCTGAAAGACAAATGTTTTTCAAATATACTTTCGAAAAGAAGTCCTTTAGACATAATTTTTCCTGGAGATAATTGCTTTTCAGCTATACTTTTCAATATATATATTTATATCTTTCGATTCAAATCCCCTCAGTTATAAACTACCAGAACTCAGTCCGCCATTCAGAATTTGTCATGCAATGCAGTACAGGGGGAAAGCTTCCGGATCTCTGTCCGTAGTCCCAATTTAAATATGCGATGCAGTACAGGGGGAAGCTCCCGGATCTCTGTCCGTAGTCCCAATTTAAATATGCGATGCAGTACAAGGGGAAAGCTCCGGGATCCCTGTCAGTAGTCCCAATTTAAATATGCGGTGCAGTACAGGGGGAAAGCTCCCGGATCTCTGTCCATAGTCCCAATTTAAATATGCAATGGAGCCACTGAGAAAAACAACCAGAATGCGACAGAACCAATATATATTGCCACAACCAGCATGAAAGCAAACAAGGCCGAATACAAAGTGCGATGAGCAAATCAATACAAATACTTAAATCACAACGTGGTAACAACTCGCTCATAAGAAGTAGCCATTGAGAGGAATGCCAAGCACAAAGAGAGAACAGCATAACGAGGGGAAGACAAGACAAATATAGCAACGATTCTGTACATTCAAGTTCACAACCAAGAAAACCAAATCATCCCGGCAAGGGAATTGTCTATAATCAATCTCACTTAGACAATTAGCTTCACCGAATAAACTCCATTTGAACAATGCTCAGTAAATAGGCAGCATATGAAGGAAGACATACCATAACGGTAGGAAAAATAAAGTCTTCATTTACGTCAATTAAGATCATATAAGAAACAAGGAATGCTAGGCAAGTACTTCTAACTTGAACAGGAGGAGATGAGATTAGAAATCAGGAATTCAGATATAACAAGTTCAATTCATATACGGGGAACATAAGGACCCAAAAATCCCTAAAGGGAAATCTATTTGCAAATAAGTTCGAGTACACACTCGTCACCTCGCGTACGCGGACTACAATCAACATAGAAGACTCAATCCTAAGGGGTAGTTCCCCCACACAAGGTTAGGCAAGATACTTACCTTGACTGCGCTAATCAACTCAATACCACGCTCTTGCCACGAGTACCCAACTCCGGGTGGCCCAAATCTAGACAATTCGATTGCATAGAGTAAATATCATCACAAGGAAACAAAATAATTAATAAGTCCGAATCTAATACGCGAAATTAGGAAATTGGCCCAAAGAGTTCCCCGAGCCCATGTCTCGAAATCGGGTAAAAATTATATTTTGCGGACACCCATTCACTCACGAGTCTAAACATATGAAAATCTCTCAAATCGGAGGTCAAAAACCCAATCAAAACTCAATAGTTTGGTCTATGGAGTTTATCCCATTTTCTACCCAAAATTTTCGAAATTAAAGGTTGGATTTAAGACTGGAATCATGGAAATTGGTCTATAATGGATAGGAATCACTTACCCAAGTTACCCAGGTGCAAAAGTCTCCAAAATCGCCTCTCCCGAGCTCTCCAATTCGAAAATGATGAAAATAACATAAACCCTCGGATTTGAAATAATTTCCCAGCAATTCTGCACCTGCGCCCCTGGGACCGCACCTGCGAAAATACCATCACAGGTGCGAAAACCCACTAAAACGCCTAGGGTCGCACCTGCGGTCAAATGGCCGCACCTGCGGCTCTGCATCTGCGGAAAACACACCGCACATGCGAGGATTGGGGGATTGGGATAAGTCCGCACCTGTGAGCTCCTCGACGCACCTGCATGTCCACACCTGCGGAAGGTCCATCGCAAGTGCGAGACACCAGAACCAGCAATGATTCAACTATCTCCCAAGTGCTATTAACACTCGATGGGCATCCTAACGTAACCGAGGCCCCCGGGACCCCGTCCAACCACACACACAATTCATATAACCTAACACGGACTCGCT
>ML422113.1:8598-33823 GCA_005239525.1 Nicotiana knightiana | reverse complement strand
AAGAAGTTAATCCTATTGGTCTTAAATGATACAAGAGTGTATAAGGGTGATTAACAAGTATTAGAAGTTAAACGAATTAAGGATCTTGTAATTGTATTTTGGGTAAACCTAGGGGTTCTTAATATTCTCAAGAGGTTGTGTTTTAAGGTATTTGAATCATATAGTATCCGTATCATAAGTCTTGAAGTCAAACGAGTTATGAAACAAAAGTCGACAAAAAGTGTCGCAACTTATGTTCATAATTTTATTTAAATTTTAGGTAAAATGTTACTAAGATTTTCTCCAAATTTACTTGGAATTATGGGGAGATCTATGCATCAAATTGAAGATCTATGAGTCTAGTTTCCAATGCATTAAACTTTTTATCAATACGACATCGGAGTAGAGAGATATAGACATTGTTGCGAGACTGCACAGTCTGCTAGGTGACAAGTAGGTGTGTCACCTACTTGGTTAAATGAGAGCCCAAAAATAAGTAATTTCGGGTCAGCCAAAGAGACCATTTAAAGTATTATCTCCTTCAATATAAACCTCATTGTATATCACAAATAACCAGACCTAAACCTCTGCAAGCTTCCTCCCAAAAATTATCCACAAACCCTAATTGATTTTCTCTCTCTTTGAAGTTCTAATTGGGGGTAAAACCTAGAGTTTGAAGAACCAACATAAGGGATGAGTTATCCAACAAGTAAAGTATGTTTACTGCTCTCTTTCATCCATTTTTTCTTCTGTAAATTCATGGAAATCGTTCTATAATTGTAAGAACTCACGGGACGGTGATCGGAAGCCATGAGTTCGAGTTATTCAATTGTAGCAGACTGTTTTGTGGATTGTTTTGTGTTTTTGTTAGGCTGCATGTTTTACTACTGTTTTGTGGAGTTTTGGAGGAGTAAGGGTGTGGAGAAACACCATATAGATGTAGGGTGGTTGTCTGGTCGTTCGTTGTAACATTTTCGGGTCGTTTGACACTACTACGGTGGTCGTCTTATGTATGAAGTGTTTCGGTTGTGTCGACTATTTTGGGAGGCTCAATATGATTATTATTTATGTTGTTTGGGCTGTTTGACGATTGTTTTGACTTGTGTGAATTCATATATATAGGGGAGGTGTTGTCCGTTTCATTGCAAAATATGTTATGGTCGATACATAATAGTTACGACATTTAAATGATAAATATATTGTTTCTCTTATTGTAGATTAAGGAGTCGTGACATTTGCATAGCTTGAGGTTGGGCAGTATATATACAAGGTATGTGAGGCTATACCTTTCCTTCTTTTTGTAACGACCCGGCCGGTCGTTCCGAGAGTTAGCCCCGTTTCCCCCGTTTCTGCTTCATTATATATGGTACAACTTCATTTATGTGTATTGGTTCGGTTGGTTCGGGTTCAGAGAGGTCGTGCTTAGAAATGAGACACTTATTCTCTTAACTTGGTTCAATAGTGGAAAAGTCAACCAGAAGTTGACTTATTGGTAAAAAATATCGGAATGTGGATTTTATGGCTCGGATAGCTTCGTTAGGTAATTTAGGACTTAGAAGTGTTTTCGGAATGAAGTTTTGATGTCAAGAGTAGAATTAGTCTTGAATTGGCGAAAGTTAGTTTTCGGCGATTTCCGGTCGGCAGTGGAAAATGGGCTATCGGGGTCGGAATGGGATTCCGGAAGTTAGAGCAGGTTCGTAATGTCATTTTGGATATGTGTGCAAAATTTTTGGTCAATCGGATGTGTTTTGGCTGGTTTCGGCATCATAGGCGAGATTTAGGAGTTTCAAAGTTCATAGGTTTGAATTTGATGTAGTTTTGGTGTTTTCCTGTTGTTTTTGGTGTTTCGAAAGCTCGACTAAGTTTGAATGATTCTATGAGGTGTGTTGGTATGTTTGGTTGGGGTCCCGAGGGGCTCGGGATTGATTTCGGATGGTTGGCGGGGGTTTGAACTTGGGAAATTTGCAGCAAATGACTGCTGGTGTAAAGCTGCTGGTGTTGCCGCACCTGCGGATGGGCAGCTGCAGGTGCGATGCCGCAGGTGCGAAGGTCCATGAGCAGGTGCGAAAGGAGGCTAGGAAGGAGGAGTCCGCAGGTGCGAAGAGTTGGCCGCGCCTGCGAAGCCGCATGTGTGGAGAAGAGATTGCAGGTGCGAGAATTTGGTCTGTTAGTGGGATTTCACAGGTGCGCACCTGAGACCGCTGGTGCGGGTCCGCAGGTGCAGGTCCGCATGTGCGAGGAAAGGTTTGCAGGTGTGGATTAACTAGGCAGAACAGTATAAAAGAGTGCCTCTGCAAAATCTTGGTTATTCTACCGTTGTTGCATGCAGTTGGAGCTTATTTGAGGGCAAATTGAAGAAAGAATTTGTGGGTCTTCAGTGTAGGTAAGTTCCCGGATTATAAAAGTCGTTTCTATGCTATTTTTTTCCGATTATGCTTGTAATTCGAAGGATTAAAGTAAAAGCAAGTTTAGAAAAAATGGGAGGAGGTTTAGAAAATTCTTTCGGAGATTTGGGTAGGGAATTGTGGTCCGATTGTGGTGTTCTTGATATGTGTAGAATCGTGGGAGGACGAGGTTTCTAGTGATGTAAATTTTATCGAATTTCGAGACGTGGGCCCAGGGTTAGGGTTTTGCCGAATTTCAAGATTTTTGTACAAATTGATAAATTTCAATTGGGTTGTGTTCCTTTAGCATATATTGATGATGTTAAACTGGTTTTGGTTAGATTCGGAGCAATCGGGAGCCAATTTGAGGGGCAAGAGCATCGCGGATTAGTGTTGTGACCCGGTGGAGGTAAGTAATGGATATAAATCTTGTCCTGAGGGTATGAAACCCCGGACTTCATATTTCTCACTGCTTTTAGAATGGTGCACATGTCGGATGACGAGTATGTGGCGCACACTGATTTTTGATTTGGACTTGGTTCTCTCCGCAGAAACTATTGAGTTGCATATTTTACTCTGAATCATATGTTAAACTGTGTTCTAAAGACTATTGCTATATTTGGGCTATGAGCCATGTTTTGGGCCTCGTGCCGACTTGTTTAGACCCATTGGGGACTTTTTACTGCTATTTCCTCGCTTTTTATTTATGATTTACAATCAGTCACATTGTGCTTTTTGTTTTCGAAACTCAGCCTGGTTTACACTATTTTAAGATATAAAAATGATGTTTTGGGTCGAGTACCCCGTTTTTACTGATACGCCCGAGGGGCTTTTTGAGAGGTTCTGACTAAGTGAGGCCAAGGGCCTGATTGTGAGGATATGATACGGCACGAGGTGGCTTGATATTAGCGCTTTGGGCTGAAGGAGCTTCTCCGGAGTCTGTACACACCCCTAGTGAGCACAGGTACTTACTGAGTGCGAGTGCCGAGTGACGAGTGATTGGGAGGCATGAGTGACTGTGAGGTATGCCCGGGGGGATGATCATGAGTGACTGTGAGGTATGCCCGAGAGGCTGATTATGAGTGACTGTGAGGCATGACCAAAGGGCTGATTATGATACATGTTTTTGCCTGAGGGGCTACTTATGATTTTACCAATTTCACTCTGAACTAATGAAATATGTTTTTTCTCGAGAGGCCTTTTTATGATTCTCAACATTTTTACACTTAACTTCTTGAAAGTTATGTTGAAACTATTGGCAAGTATATTTTCAAATGTTTTTACTGAAATCGGCTTTTAAGTGTGATGATTTAACGTATACATTGTTGAAAATAAAGACTGTGCTTATTGTGAATTGATGAATTGATTTTTATGTGTTTCTTGCTGCTCAGACCTGGTTTATTTTCATTACTGAGTTGGTGTACTCACATTACTCCCTGCACCTTGTGTGCAGATCCAGGTGTTAGGGCAGGGTGAGCTGTGTATCTGTTCCAGATATTTGTAGGAGGTTTACGAGTTAGCTGCATGCGTCCGCAGTCCCTCTCTCTCTCCTGCTTACTATTATAGAATTTATTTTCTTTTGAGTTGTATATTTTTATGTAGATGCTCATGAATAGTGACTCCGGGATCTCGGGGGTTGTATATAATATTCGGTATAGCTTTAACTATTTTAAAAATGTTTAAAAGAAACCTTTACGGGTTATTAGTTAGTAAAGATGTAAACGGAAGCTTATTACAATTTGAGTGTAGTTTTGGCTGGTCTAGTTCCACGATAGGCGCCATCACGACTGGCTTAGATTTGGGGTCGTGACAAGTTAGTATTAGAGTGCTAGGTTACATAGGACTCACCGGTCATGAGCAGGTTTAGTAGAGTCTTGCGGGTCGGTATGGAGACATCTGTACTTATCTTTGAGTGGCTGCAGAACCCTTAGGAAATATCAGATTCTTGAATTCTTGTCGTGCGAATCCATTTCATTCAGCCAAGAGCGTAACTCTTGTATTCCTTCCATGTATTCGAACGCGCATAAGAGCGCTTTGTATCAGCTGTGCATCGATGACTTGTGACTTCCATGGATGAGATGTGATTTTGGCATGTAGGTAATGGGCCTATCTGGAGGACTTGAGGCCGGATTCATTCTGTGGCTTGAGTGCTGAGATTTCGTTGTGTGGGCACATGTATTTGGGGACTTATATGTCCGTTTATGTCCTTATTGATGGGACTTTGTGACTGGATGCCTATGTGGTGAGTGTGATTTGATGGTTAGATGTGTTCAGACTGTGATTTGTGAAAAAAAGGGTTGCTTAAAATGCGACAAGATTTATTGAGTGTTTGATTTCTGTCTCGGTTTGGTATATGGCCTTGAGTTGTGAGTATATTGGAAGAACTCTCATGTTGTCTAGTTGTGGAGTGAAGCGGATCCTTCTATCGTGTTATGAGTTCCTGCTAATGTCCTTTGGGCTGATAATTGCCCCAGTAGCGTTCATGTGTCTGATTACCGGTGTATTCCCGCCGTATTAGCACTCCTTGTTATTGTATTCATGGATGGTGTCCTGGCATATTCGCGTAGCCAGGAGTAGCATACTCAGTATTTGAGGATGGCATTATAAGGATTCAAGGAGGAAAGGCTCTACGCAAAGTTCTCTGAGTGTGAATCTTGGCTTAGTTCTGTAGTATTCTTGGGACACGTGGTGTCCAGTGAGGGTATCCATATGGTCAGACGTGTGTCGGTATAGCTTCCAGATGCTCAAGATTTCTTTGACCACCGCTCTAGTGTTAGATCTTCCATCGACTTTAGGTTCTTACTGCGTATTGTGATGCCTCGAGGGTAGGCGTTGTTTGTGTTCAGATGTAGAAAGGTGTAGTGATTGCGTGATAGGTATGGTCTTCAGAAGTGTATAGAGATATATCAGTTGAGGCTAAGCGGTCAGGGGTATCTCCTGCGGGTTGTCCTGGGGTGTGGGATCCTTATGATGCTCTGTAGTAAGTTCTCTTCTACCAGTAAATGATATATGTTGTAATTGGAGTTTAGATCGCTTGTGGAAGATGGCATGACTGTTACAATGGTCAATGCGAGATTTGCAGATGACTTGAGCTTTTAGACGGGTGGTGTTATTATGGGCATTGTGAGTTATCATTTGTCTCAATTGTTGGCTTTGAGCCAAGTGGGGGGAGTCTATTAATGATAAATTGATTGCACTATTATGTGTGGTATTGGTTTCAGTTCGAGGTATATTGGTGGATCAGTTATGACCTACAGATATGGGGTCTGTGAATGAAACGAGTAATGGAAATTTCTTCGATCTAGGTTGTAATGTACTCTATTGGGTAATTGGGTTCTATTGAATGATTTAGTGGAAATTGTAAAAGGTGTAGTGTGTGTAGTGTATGAATTTTCTTGTGGCTTAAAGTTAGGGGATTACTTTCCTAGTATGTTAGTGTGCAAACGGTCAGGTCGATTCTCCCTAATTGGTCAGTGTGATTGAGATTTACGTTGGAGGGTTTCAAGGCTTGTGGCATTTCTACATCATCATGGATTCACATATCAGTATCAGAAAGGTGAAGGTAATGGCTTTAGATTTGAAGGAAGTCTCTTCAAGGTAAGTATTTTGAATGTGGTACTTTTGGGGATATTTGAGAGAGTATTCGGCGGCTCAGAGCCTTAGAAGGTATGGTTTTGTGCTTGGGTCGCGTGTGGTGAGTCTGGGTTGAAAATTGTGGTATTACGGTAGGGAGAAGTATCAATTTGAAGTTAAGTCAGAAGAAACTTGGGTAAATAGGGAAACTTGGTAGTAGGTCGGATCGGCATGGTAAGGGATACGCTTAGTTCTTCTGGTGTTCATGAGGTAATGAGTTTTTATAGGTGTTTCTTAGAAATAATCTTGGATTTTTGGTGGCCTGCGTAGCTTGGTTGAGTTAGAAGGATTCAGTCCTGATGGTTTGGTGTTGCACAAATAGGATATCGGATAGTTCCTGATGGTTTCTACCACGGTTAAAGATGCATATTTTCCTCTGGCGTGAGGTGCAGGTGATGTATAGTAGTTTTGCTTTTGAATGGGATCAGTTCTTAGCTAGTTGGGTACGTAGTTGCTTGTGGCTCAGAAAGGACCATGGAGTTCCCGTATTTGTCCTAGGATGGCATGGCGTATGCGGTATGTTGGGTAGAGTTGAGATTTACATATGTGAGGTCACAGTTCAGTTCGAGAAGGAAGGTCAAAATAAATTTCTTAGGCAGCATGTTCAGTTTCAGATGACTTGGTAGATGATATCACTGTGGGGTGGATTGATGAGGGTACACATTTTTGAAATGTCATGTGTGGAGTTAAGGGTACTTCATTGGTATTGTGGTGCTCTCTTGTTGGATCGACTGTTGATATTCCAGGTTGCTTGGTAACAAGGAAGTCATAGGGGTATCCCTCGTGGAATGATTGAGTATTTGGGATGTGTCATGTATTCAAGCGGTGGAGTTGAGATCAGATATAGTAATCCGTGCGCTTGATGGACTTCGAGACTTAGAGTTCTCATAAACAGGTTATTTTGTGGTAGTGAACTGTGAAGATATGAGCAGCGCTAGTCGGATGTTAGTATGTACCATGATTCCTTCATTGTGAACTTTTCGGTGATTTATCTATCTGTTGTGAGTGACCAGAGTTGATTTAGGGTTATTGGTAGGCCAGTATGGGTCTGTGTTCTGCACCGGATCAGAATTGTTGGCTCCGAATTCTATTGTCGAGGAATGTACCATTCGATTGTCATTGAGTTTATTCATGTTCTGGAGTGATCTATGAGTTACCCTTTGGTGTTGCGAGGAGTTGTGATTATTGGTTATATGCACATATGGTGCGGTTCTAGTTGGGCTTTATAGCTAGATTTGAGTAAGGTAAGTAATTGGGTATTGCGAGGTTGAGACATATTGGTTATTCACTTTCTGATTCGTATGGCATGGTATCGTCCGATTTCCCCGTGGTTATGGCAATGCACTTTGAGTACTTAATGTCGAATTTCGAATGGTTATTGATTTTGGGCAAGGTGGCTTGAAATATTTCATGTGGATCAGCATTTGGATGAGATCGCGCAGTGTAGCGGAGTTATGTAGGGGTATGACATTTGGTATTGGATTCATGTGTTTTGATTTTTCACGATGTGTGCCAGGCTTTTAGCATGACGTTGTGATGGTAATTGTTAATGGCGGGATGGTCCTCTCGTGTGAATCTTTTATATAATTTAATTACATTGGGATGTTGCTATTGAGTGCACGAGTTGCACAGGTTATGGTTTTGAATTGTATCGATGTACCATGTCAGCAGAGTGGTCGTGCTGGATGAGAAGAGGTCATTGGAACTAGAATAAATATTGTCAGAATTGTCTATAGCATAGTTGAAAGGATAAATATCGGGGTCCGCTTAGGAATTTGTTGTAATTATTGTTTGGGAAGGAGGAACTTCATGTCTGACTGATCGGAGGAATGGTTGTTAGTTTCTATGTGTTTCCTTCATCATCGGCAGTAATGAAAGTGTTAGAGCGAGGCATATCTTGATAAGAGGTTATGTACCGATATTGAGTTGTTCTAAGCAGCTATTGTAGTTAGGAGTTATCGCTCTAGGTGTTTGAGTCATGTGGTGTATTATGTGATTTCATCTGGGTGCGTATATGGCTTGATTCAGCATGTTCATACTTGTTCAGTTTATAGTTATGGAATTTTGATCTTGTGTGTTATTTCAGAAGTGGGAATTTGGTTCTAAGGTTTATGAGTCAGGATTGGATTTTGAAATTTCAACGGTGTTGTGCTATTAGACCTATATGGGATAGGGTGACATGGGATAACCCCCGGGTATGTGCATGGTAAGCTACGTAGCAGTTTGATGGTGTTGGAGAACAACTCTTGGACTGTTCGAGGACGAACGTATGTTTAAGTAGGGGAGGATGTAACGACCCGGCCGGTCGTTCCGAGAGTTTAGCCCTGTTTCCCCCGTTTCTGCTTCATTATATGTGGTTCAGCTTCATTTATGTGTGTTGGGTTGGTTGGTTCGGGTTCAGAGAGGTCGTGGTGATAAATGATACACTTAGTCTCTTAACTTGGTTCAATAGTGGAAAAGTCAACCGGAAGTTGACTTATTGGTAAACGACCTTGGAATGCGGATTTTATGGCTCAGATAGCTTCGTTAGGTGATTTTGGACTTAGGAGTATGTTCGGAATGAAGTTTTGATGTCAGGAGTAGAATTAGGCTTGAATTGGCGAAAGTTAGTTTTGGGCGATTTCCGGTTGGCAGTGGAATGCTATCGGGGTCTGAATGGGATTCCAGAAGTTGGAGCAGGTTCGTAATGTCATTTTGGATATGTGTGCAAAATTTCAGTTCAATCGGATGTGTTTTGGCTGGTTTCGGCATCATTGGCGAGATTTAGAAGTTTCAAAGTTCATAGGTTTGAATTTGATATAGTTTTGGTGTTTTTGTGTTGTTTTTGGTGTTGCGAAGGCTTGACTAAGTTTTAATGATGCTATGGGGTGTGTTGGTATGTTTGGTTGGGGCCCCGAGGGGCTCGGGATTGATTTCGGATGGTTGGCGGGGGTTTGAACTTGGGAAATTTGCAGGAAATGGCTGCTGGTGTAAAGCTATTGTTGTGGCCGCACCTGCGGATGGGCAACCGCAGGTGCGACGCCGCAGGTGCGAAGGTCCATGCGCAGGTGTGAAAGGAGGCTAGTTAGGAGGAGTCTGCAGGTGCGAAGAGTTGGCCGCGCCTCGAAGCCGCAGGTGCAGAGAATAGATCGCAGGTGCGAGAATCTGGTCTGTTGGTAGGATTTCGCAGGTGCGCACCTGGGACCGCAGGTGCGAGGAAAGGTCCGCAGGTGCGGATTAACTGGGTAGAACAGTATAAAAGAGTGCCTCCGTGAAATATTTGTTATTCTACCATTATTGCATGCGGTTGGAGCTTATTTGAGGGCAAAATGAAGAAAGAATTCGAGGGTCTTCAGTGGAGGTAAGTTCCCGGATTATAAAAGTCGTTTCTATGCTATGTTGTTCGGATTAGGCTTGTAATTTGAAGGATTAAAGTTGAAAAAGTTTTGAAAAAATGGGAGGAGGTTTGGAAAATTCTTTTGGCGATTTGGGTAGGGAATTGTGGTGTTCTTGATATGTGTAGAATCGTGGGAGGACGAGGTTTTTAGTGATGCAAATTTTATCGAATTCCGAGATGTGGGCCTGGGGATCTGGTTTGGCCGAACTTCGAGACTTTTGTATAAATTGATAGTTTTTGATTGGGTTGTGTTCCTTTAGCATATATTGATGATGTTAAACTGGTTTTGGTTAGATTTGGAGCAATCATGAGCCAATTTGAGGGGCAAGAGCATCGCAGATTAGTGTTGTGGCCCGGTGGAGGTAAGTAATGGCTATAAATCTTGTCCTGAGGGTATGAAACCCCGGACATCATATGTCTCACTGCTTTTAGAATGTCGCACATGTCAGATGACGAGTATGTGGCATGCACTGATTTTTGGATTTGACTTGGTCCTCTCCGCGGCAACTATTGAGTTGCGTATTTTACTCTGAATCATATGTTAAACTGTGTTCGAAAGACTATTGCTATATTTGGGCTATGAGCCATATTTGGGGCTTCGTGTTGACTTGTTTAGACCCTTTGAGGGCTTTTTACTGCTATTTCCTCATTGCTTATTGTTGATTTACACTCAGTCACATTGTGCTTACTGTTTTCGAAACTCAGCCTGGTTTACACTATTTTGAGATATAAAAATGATGTTTTGGATCGAGTACCCCATTTTAACTGATACGCCCGAGAGGATTTTTGAGAGGTTCTGACTGTGTGAGGCCGATGGCCTGATTATGAGGATATGATATGCCACGAGGTGGCTTGATATTAGCGCTTGGGATAAAGGAGCCCCTCCGGACTCTGTACACACCCCCAGTGAGCCTAGGTACCTACTGTGAGGTATGCCCGATGGGCTGATCATGAGTGACTGTGAGGTATGCTCGAGGGGCTGATTGTGAGTGACTGTGAGGCATGCCCGAGGGGCTGATTACGATACATGTTTTTTCCCGAGGGGCTACTTATGATTTTACCACTTTCACTCTGAACTAATGAAATATGTTTTTCCCGAGGGGCCTTTTTATGATTTTCAACATTTTGACACTAAACTTCTTGAAAGTTATGTTGAAACTATTGGCAAGTATATTTCCAAATGATTTTTACTTGAATCGGCTTTTAAGCGTGATGATTTAATGTATACACTCTTGGAAAGAAAGGCTATGCTTATTGTGAATTGATGAATTTATTTTTATGTGTTTCTTGCTGCTCAGACCTGATTTATTTTCATTACTACTGAGTTGGTGTACTCACATTACTCCCTGCACCTTGTGTGCAGATCCAGGTGTTAGGGCAGGGTGAGCTGTGTATCTTTTCCAGACACTTCTCAGAGGTTTGCGAGGTAGCTGCATGCGTCCGCAGTCCCTCTCCCTCTCTCCTGCTTACTATTATAGAATCTATTTTCTTTTGAGTTGTATATTTTTATGTAGATGCTCATGACCATTTGTATTTAATATTCGGTATAGCTTTAATTGTATAATGTTTAAAAGAAACCTTTACGGGTTATCAGTTAGTAAAGATGTAAATGGAAGCTTATTACGATTTGAGTGTAGTTTTGGATGGCCTAGTCCCACGATAGGCACCGTCACGACTGGCTTATATTTGGGGTCGTGGCACTTTTACACGACTCCGATTATACATAATGAAATGAACAAGCTTCCAAAGATACTCTTCTCTTATAAGCTAGCAGTACTTACATTGTTTCCCTTCTTATGGAACAATTGATTTTGAGGTTGCTTCTCTTATTCTTATGTTATCAGTGTTGTTGGTACTTCCTGATTCTTATAAGACTCT
The DNA here is from genome assembly GCA_005239525.1 of Nicotiana knightiana. Lineage (NCBI taxonomy): Eukaryota > Viridiplantae > Streptophyta > Magnoliopsida > Solanales > Solanaceae > Nicotiana > Nicotiana knightiana. Next base: position 22,573 of record ML422113.1, on the reverse strand, counting down.
TAATGAAGAGTTAGTCCTAAAAACGTGTACGGAGAATATCGACCTTACATCACTCCGAAAGGTTCAGAATATGATTCCAATTAGTCCTACATGCATTATATATATATGTATCTATTTTACTCTACCGAGATGCGCTATAGTCAGCCGGGTGTGGCACCTATTGTGCAACCACAGATCAGTTGGGTTTTACCGAGGTCCACGTGGCCGGGTACGTTTTATCGAGCCTATTACGGCCGGGTATGATATGATGATGATGTTGCCCACAGAGGCGTATGTTTTAAAGGTTTATGTATATATATATGTATCTATCACGCATTTCATATCAGTAGCCCTCAGAGGTACCCAGATGTTAGAGATTGTATATATTCTATCCCATTTTACATTACTGTTCTTACTTATGCTTTCCTGCTTTACATACTCAGTACTTTATTCGTACTGACGTCCTTTTTGTTTGTGGACGCTGCATGTCGTGCTGCATGTCTTGGTAGACAGGTAGACTCAGCTCCTCCACCATAGTAGGCTTCCAAGTTCATCGGTTATTGGTAAGATCCTTTCTCCGGACTTGCCGTGGTCTTGGTATGCATTTTGGTTATTAGATATTATGGGTATGTCGGGGCCCTATTCCGGCAATGTTGTATCACTTATGCTCCTTTAGAGGCTCATAGATAAGTGTCGACTCATGTATAGTTGGTATGCCTTGTGTGCTAATTTTTGTTGTATAGTCTTTCATAGCAGCATTGTAGCTCGTACCTTATATGTAGTTTCTTAGTAGTCTTGTCATCCCATGTGATGTAGGTTCATGCCATTATATTTCATTGTTTATTGTTCATGATCCATATCTACCATTTATATTGATCTCGTCGGCCCTTAAAGATAATAAATAAAGTTAGATGAAATGTACGTTGGTGCTCGACAAGTATGGCCCGGGTGCTAGTCATGATCCACCAGTTTGGGTCGTGATAATATTGGGTATGGATTCGTTATCTCCATGTCACGCTGTTCTAGATTGTAACGCTAAGACCGTGACATTGGCGATGTCGGGATTTACGAGGGTGGAGTGGAGTGGATAAATAAACTATGTACCGAGTAGGGTGATTTCATATTTGAAGGCTCAGCATTTGGTTGAGAAGGGTTGTCTCTCTTACTTGGCTTTTGTGAGAGATGTCAGTGCAGAGACTCCTGCTATTGATTCTATTCTGGTGGTATGTGATTTTCTTGACGTGTTTCCTACAAACCTGCCGAGTATGCCGCCTGACAAGGATATTGACTTTGGTATTGATTTGGTGTCGGGCATGTGATGTCCCAAGGGATCATCTTGTGTGTTAGAACTCTATTATGCATTCTTAAGCCTTAAATATCTCATTTTACCTTCCTCGATTTGCGTGCACATTCCGAGCTTGTTTGCGGAAAGCTTTTGTGTGGAGAAATGAAGAAATAATAAATTTTGGCCTTAAAAATAATTTTTAGTGCGTTTTGAGTAAACGGAGCCGGAACCGTATTTTGATGATCCCGGTGGGTCCGTAGTAAAATATGGGACCTGGGCGTATGCCCGAAACCGAATTTCGAGATCCCTAGTTCGAGAAATGGATTTTTGACTAAAATTGAAACACTGAAAATATATGATTTTAATGAATTTTCTTAATGTTTGATATTGTTGGTATCGGGTCCGTATTTTAGTTTCGGAGCCTGGTACAAGTCCCTTATGGTATTTATACCTTATCTGTGAAATTTGGTGTGAAACATAACTTATTTGACGTGATTCGGACGTCTGGTTGAGAAAATACTAATTTCAAAGTGTTCTTGAGAATTTCATATGTTTTGGTGCTAAATTCGTAGTTCTAGGTGTTATTTTTTCAATTTAATGGCATGATCAAGTCTGCATGGTATTTTTAGACTAGTGTGCATGTTTGGTTTGGTGTCCCGAGGGCTCGCCTGAGTTTCGGATAGGCTACGAGATATTTTGAACTTAGAAAAATCTGGTTTTTGGCTTCATTTGTCATCTGGTGTTTCCTTTTTCGCATTCGCGAAGGTACTCTCGCGAACGCGAAGAGTAGATTGGTTTTTACGCGAACGCATAGACTGGGTCACGAATGCGAGGCGATGGGGGCTTTACCCTTCGCGAATGCGACCAGCTCAACGTGAACGCGGAGTGTAAGGGACCTGGGTGGAGGGGTCAATCATTCCTTCTACGCGAACGCGAACAATTGGTCATGAAATCGAAGGCCAAGGGGTATAGCCTTCGTGAATGCGAGAAGGAATTCACAATTGCATAATCCATCGAGGTCAGCTCTTCGCGAACGCGGCATGTCCTTCGCGAACGCGAAGAAGACCTGCCCAGTGTTTTAAAACATATCTCAAATCAGGACTTATTCCCAAATTTCATATTTCTTTCACTAGAACTCGACTTAGGACGATTTTTGAAGAGGGAATTCAACACCAAATCATAGGTTTGAACTCTTTAACTCATTTTCTTCAATTTCCATCATCACACATTGAATTCTATTCCTAAATCTTGTTCATTCATGGTAGAAATTAGGGATTTATGGGAAAATTGGGAATTTTTCAAATTTGGGGATTTAGACCTCGATTTGAGGTCAGATTCCGAAACTTATTTCATATTCAGTCTCGTAGGTGAATGAGTAAATGAATTTTGGTCCGAACATTGAGTTTGACCAAGCGGGCCTGAGGTCGATTTTTGACTTTTTGGGAGAAATGTTGGAAAATCTAAATTTATGTATTGAAAATGATTTCTTTAGAAATATTTGATGTAATTAAGTGAATTATGGCTAGATACGAGTGGGTTGGAGGTGGAATCTAGAGGAAAAATGGTACTTAAGCAGGGAGTGGCCTGTGGATCGAAATAAGTATTGTATCTAACCTTGACTTGAGGGTTTAGGAACCCTTGCCTTATTTGTTCTGTGATAAATCATGTACACGGTGTATATGTGAGGTGACGAGCACCTATGCGCCGCTAATTTACCTGCTTTACTTGTTTTCTTCCATTCTCCTTATATTGTTTCCCTTCTTGCTTTACTTGTTACATGTTTAATTGTAATTCCATGCCTAATTGTTACCTGTTAGATAACGTGCTCACTTGTTGAAGATATTTGTTACCCCATAGGATTATCGCTTCCCCTTTATTGGCTTAAGCTATTCTTATTGGCATTTTCTATGATATTCGGGTTTGGTCTCGCTGACTAATATTAGTTTTATAGAGCTTTATTGATTATACGACTTCCGGTTGTCCTTTTCTAAAATTTTAAGTGTTGGTAAGAGCCTTGTGTGAAATTTTATGAAACTTTCGTACATTATGTGTAATTTATTATTATATGGTGGGATCGGGTTGCACGCCGCAACAGAAGGAATAAGGGAGGATTGATGAGGAGGAATAAAGGTTAATATGATTATTCGGTGGGATCGGGTTGCACGCCACAATAGGAGGAATAATGGTGGATTGATGCGGAGTAATAAGGGTGAATTATTATGTTGATATTGATAAAAGGTGGGATCAGGTTGCACTCCACAACATATATATATTATTTACTTTTATTTTAATTGTTACGGAGGAACATGGGAGGATTGGTGGGATCGGTTGCACGCCGCAACATATATATATATATCTACTTTTAGTGTAATTGTTTTAGAGGAATAAGGAAGGACCAGTGAGATCGGGATGCGCGCCGCATCAATATGTGAGTTTATTTATTCTTTGCTGACTGTGTAAGTTATTCGATGGTTTACATTTCGCCTAAGGATTTGGTTATAGATGGATATTGATAATACACTGAGGTTATGTATTTATTTCTGCAAATTTGCTGCTTTTAAATTATATTGTTCTCTTTTCCTTCCTTATTATCTATCGTCTGTAGCATATATATTGTGAGTGTCCCGATGTAGCCTTGTCACAGCTTCGTCGAGGTTAGGCTCGGCACTTACCAGTACATGGGGTTGGTTGTTTTGATACTGCACTATGCACTTCTTGTGCAGATTTTGGAGCAAGTTGTGGTTGACTGAGAGATTTGGCTCATGTTCACAGTTGGAGACCCAAGGTAGTCCTGCTGGCGTCCGCAGGCCCTTGCATCCAATTCTACATCTCTTTATTACTGTTTTTCTTCCTTTCGAAAAATAGATGTAAATTTCTTTTAGACTCATGTTTGTAGAAAATCATAGTGTGTTCATGAAATTGTGACACCAAATTTCTGGGGAGGAGTAGAATATAAGCGACTTCGATTTATGTATTCCTTATCGTTATTATGCTTTATTTTGTCTTATTACTGTTAATTACTAAAAATGTACATAAATGGCTAAATAACCTCTAAGGTAGGCTTGCCTGGCAAGTGTGATTCTAGGCGCCATCACGATCCGGACGGTGGGAATTTTGGGTCGTGACAGGGCACTCACCCAATTTCTATTCCACTATATCGTATGGCACCGGCGGAGTTGAAGGAATTGAAACAACAGCTTCAGGAACTCTTTGATAAGGAGTTTATTCGGCCTAGTGTGTCACCTTGAGGTGCACCGGTTCTATTTGTGAAGAAGAAAGATGATTCCATGAGAATGTGCATTGACTATAGGCTATTGAACAAGGTCACAACCAAAAACAAGTATCCTTTGCCTCATGTTGATGATTTATTTGACCAGCTTCAGGGAGCGATGGTGTTCTCCAAGATTTATTTTGAGGTCCGGGAATCACCAGCTGAAGATTCGGGATTCAGATATTATTAAGATGGCCATTATAATTTCTTGGTGATGTCTTTTGGGCTGACCAATGCCCTAGCAGCGTTCATGCATTTGATGAACAGTGTATTCGAGCCCTATTTGGACTCGTTCGTTATTGTATTCATTGATGACATCCCGGTGTACTCTCGTAGCCAGGAGGAGTATGCTCAACACTTGAGGATTGTATTACAGAGATTGAGGGAGGAGAAACTTTATGCAATGTTCTCCAAGTGTGAGTTTTGGCTTGGGTAAGTAGCATTGCTGGGGCACGTGGTGTCCAGTGAGGGTATTCAGGTGGATCCGAAGAAGATAGAGGCGGTGTAGAGTTGGCCTAGACTGTCCTCAGTTACGGAGATTAGGCTTTATTGGTTTGACGAGTTATTACCATCGCTATGTAGAGGAATTTTCATATATTGCATCGTTCTTGACCAAATTGACCCAAAAGGGTGCTCCATTCAGGTGGTCAAATGAATGTGAGGAGAGCTTTCAGAGTCTCAAGACTGCCTTGACCAAAACTCCAGTGTTAGTTTTGCCATCAGCTTCAGGTTCTTATATTGTGTATTGTGATGCCTCGAGGATAGGCATTGGATCTGTTTATATATGAGGGTAGGTTGATTGCCTATACCTCGTGCTAGTTGAAGACCCATGAGAAGAACTATCTTATCCATGATCATGAGTTAGCAGCCATTATTCACGCCTTGATGATTTGGCGTCATTATTTGTATAGGGTTCATTGTGAGATCTTGTCACACCCCGAACCTGGGGGGCGAGGACGGCACCTAGTGCCTCACCTATTCTTGCGTACTAACTTGCAACTAAGGGACTTTGAACATATGATGTCATACTTTGGCCATGGGCCACACTGCAAGACAACTGTGAATGCTGACTAAATGTCAATATAAAATTGGGCCGACAAGGCCATCATAATTATTACAGCTGACAAACCAACAAAATATACACACAAGGCCTAAACCCAACATACTACACTAACTAACAAGATATGTCTACAAGCCTATACTGATGGACATATTGTGATCGGAACAGCTCCCCGACCTACTCATAAAATATATACATATATAACAAGATGTACGTAAGGCTCTAGACCCGGCAACTCCGAAAGGCATGGAGCTTACCGATCAAGATGAACTCGAGCAACACTTAATGAGGAGGCCTACCCATCTGTCTGTCTGAACCTGCACGCATGAAATGCAGCGACCCCAGAAAAGGGACGTCAGTACAAAATAATGTACTGCGTATGTAAGGCAATATACTGAAAGCTAAAACTGAACTTATAATATAATAACTGCAAGTAGCTGGAAGTTAAAGATAATTTGAAGATATGCTTACCTGATGATACTGACTCAACTCTCTCAATATAGTAAGTAAAATAGCTGTCCGGCCCTATAAGGCTCGGTATATATACATAACTTCTCTGCCGTAGTAGGCTCGTTCATAAGCGCTCAACCATACTAGGCTTTGTATCTCGACCAACTGGGCTCGCTCATAGGCGCTCGGCCACAGTAGGCTCGGTGTATAACTTACCAACTGATCAGATGTTGCCCAAAAGGGGCCATCGATTATAGCTTGATGGTAATGAAAATACTGTAATACTGTATGTATAAACTCTCTACAATCTTGACTGGAAAAAGAAAATACTCAAATGAATATGAATACGCTAAGATGACCATTAATATCATTAAAATAAACAAAGCAACCATTCCAATCATGATCAACATCCCAAAATCCTAAAACCCAGTGTTACCATCTACCACAACATTGAATATTCTCGCCATTTTCAAATTATCTTAGACTTTATATATGCAGAAGAATTTCATGTGCTAGTATGTATATATGAGCCAGGAAAACATTAGCCTCCTGCACATATTTAAAGTAGTTTCCTATGATAACACTTGTAGTACTACGTACTATATATGGTCTGTTTGCCTTTTGTCAACCTGAATTTCTTAATCATTTGACAAAGGCAGTAGTATTTCCTAGGATGTTGCACTTTATTTTATCCACAAGACTAACTTATATTTGGTTCTTTATTTGCTTCATTTCTTTCCAGGAATATCATGGATATCTTTAATTGAAAATGTTATGTTGTACATTCAAACACGAAATGCAAATTAAAATTGGTCTTATTTGAACACGCTTCCCGTTATTAGAGGGAAAAGTATATACAGGACTATTTGTTTAATTAGAAAAATATACGTAAATTCCGAGATGTGAATTTTTCTTTATGCCTCGTTATCAAACTCGTGTAATTACGAGATCATGCAAAATAAAGGAAGAGCTTAGCATTAACATACCTGGAGTAGGGAAAAATCCGTGTGATATTTTTGAGAAGGTTGCACCGTACTCCCTTAGAGTCGCAAAATCCCGCCGCTATTTTGCTAAATAGTTCGTAGGAATTTATTTTTATTGAAGAACTCATGTTACATTATCTCATTTGTAGAAGAGTCTAATAAATATCATTTTTAAACTTTGCATCCGTAAGGGTCTCTTTAAAGACACATAAAAGTCATTTATAATTAAGCTTTGTAGTCCCCATTTTTCATAATGACTAAGACATCCAAATTACACCTTATCTTGCCATTTTGCAACATAGTTCATGAGTCATCACTTAAAGTGATGGGCTGCCACGTGTATGAATATAATACTTATCCAAAAGTTACCCACCTAACCCCGTAATCAATACATTAATCCCCACTAGTCCAATAATTAACCACTTATCCGCACAATTCTGAATTGTCTCAAATTACCTAAAATGCTACTCACTTTTAATATACTCTATACAATTTACTATCATGGCCATGTGGTACCTTCTATGGCACTACTCAATAAATACGGGATGTTATAGCTTACACCGTATTTTACCCTAAAGTGTCAAATTTTTATGAAATTCATTTTCTTTGATTCGCTCACCCTCTCACCTCCACGAATTTACTTATCACTTGTTTGAAATTGTACAATCCTTATAATCTTCAAAAAAAATTTCCTTGGAATGATGTCAATTACCTTACGACCAATTCAACGTGCCATACCACATGGTGCAACATCGTCTTAATTTAATACTGCGAAGCGTAACATCATCGTAATGTAATACTGTCGGACGTAACATCGACGTAATATTGCAGGGTGTAACATCATTCCCCCATTTGGAAAATTCATCCTGGAATGTTGGCTGATGCACTTATCATTCTCATAACCCATAGCTCTTGCAAATATTTTAATATTCTCCTTTCCATTTAGGTAACTGTTCTTTGAATAAATCCAAAGGCCAGGGCATTCCCCCCTTTTGGCCTCTTTCCCATGCCATGACTTGTGATCGAATTCCTTCCAATCTTGTAACTATTGCAACCTCCTATCATGCAGCCTCTACGATACTGACCTTGTAAGTGTGCCTATGCGACTCTGTTGTTTTAGACTTCAATACTACACAATATTATAAGTTAATTATGCAGTACCCAATTTTTGAGTAAGAAGAACCTGGTTCTTCTTAGTGTACTACTTACTACTATTTGCGGAATAATAAATTAGTAAAGTAAAGACACAAATATTTTACGTGAAAAACACTTGGCTCAAAAGGTGAAAAAACACCATGACCAACTCCTCAGTAGGATTTGCTCAAACACTTAACTGAACACTCTGAGCCAACCGGACTTACAAAATAAACTCTTTTGTAATCCTAGGACTAACCCTAATCCTCTTTGTATCAACTAGCCTCTAGCTAATTTCTACAGACTTCAAGCTAACTCTAACTTGAACAGTGCGTACCTATTACAATTTGCTTCTAAGAAAGCTGAAAAGATACAATGTTTAAACTCCTACTACAACCAACTAGACTCAATGATAAACAATGGAACTGTTTCTTCTAGTTGAACTGTAGCCTTTGTATCGCACAGTAATTATGCTTGCAAAATCTCTGGGAATTTTGCTTTCAGTTCTTGATTCACTTGTGCACTTGTGCGTTCTTTGTGTCGTCGATCAATTTCAGCAGTAATACTTTGAGTATTTATAGAGTCAGTTGTTGATCTTGTCTTCAATTCCAGTTCAACTCTACTTGGGTAAACCAATTCGAACCAAGCTCAACTTCCTTCCTTTATTTCTGTCCTAGCTGAATTAAACTTCCGTCATCTTCATCAGTTTGCAATCTTTTCGTATTAGGAGACATCCTATTAGTTCTTTGATACTCAACAATTACGAATATCTCCTATGATTGTACGATTCTTGTGCCAACTGCTCCGTTCAGGTGTGTATGCTTTGATGGACCTGATTCAATTTTGTCAATATTTGTCAATCTTCAAAACCCATTCAGTGACATGGGCCAACAAATTCCCCCTTTTTGATGATGACAAACTCTGTGCTTTTATCCTATATACACTTCAAACACTTTGTATATTTTTAAGCATTAATCATTGAGAACCAGGTTCATTAGGTTATAAATATCACACAACACATCTTCCCCTTTTTGGCATCATCGAAAAGTTGCAAGATGATACTTACCAGTTTTAATTCTTACTCATGGATAATTTAGGCAACTGCAGGTGCAAACATGATTAATCATCACAAGAAACTAATAATGTAAGCTAAATAAGAAATTGAGACATTTTTCAAAACAACAAGCTTTCAGTGATTAACAGGGATGATCAACACCAAAACAAATTAAAACAAAATAGCCAAAACATGAGAAAAACAGAATAAAAACTGAAACAAACTAGACACTGTCCCGAACTGGGCACTTGATTGGTTTAAAGGGGGTAGCACTGGACATTCCTAAGGCTAGGAGAGTGCAGATGAGGCTGGGTTCTTGGTTTGCAGAAGGGACAACATTTGGTGTAAAACACCTTCATTTTTCTCCTTCTCCTTTACTAACTCAGCTTTGAGAGCATCACGCTTAGCTTCCACCTCAATTAAGCGAGACTTCAATCGAAGGATCTCCATATCCTTTAACTCGCTTTCCTGCACCAGAGTACGGACCTTGATGTTGACTGGTTGCTTCCGAGATGAACCAGGTTCATCTGTCGGGGCATTGATAGTATAATCACAAGACATCAGAGTGTCCTTCCCAAAGAAATCCTTAGAAGTTGCCATCTCAGCCTTCTTTTTAGGAACTCCAAAATGAGCAAGAACTGCAGTCATAATAAATCCATAAGGGATCGCATGGGCTTTGGTGACATTCACCACTCTGTCCAAGAGCTGGATGATAAACGCTAGCCAATTGATCTTCTTGCCACTGTACAGACACTCCAAGAGGGTTAAATCTATGTAGTTAGCAGTGTGTCTTCGTTCTTGTCTGGGTAGCAGGAATTTGATCACAAATTCAAAGAGCATCTTGTGCTCAGGCTTCATCTCACTCTTGTACACAACCCTAGGGTCAAGCTCCTTCTCATTGTCGCAGAAGAATCTGGTGATATTGAGAGCTGAGACCATTCCATCTAAACAAGGCCATCTCTGCCTCATGTAGTCTTCATAACCCTCAGCTGGAATGTCTAGAATGACTCCCAGTTCTTGAGTATCAAATGAGACTTCAACTCCCTTGACCAATGAGGTAACCCTGCCTCCAATGACTATGGCATTCCCCATGAACTCCACAACTTCATTTCTGACCAGCATGCCTTCCATGCGAAGGACCATGTTCTTCCAGCCCTGGGCTGCCAGAAAATCCAGTAAATACCTCATTCCAGGCTCCTCCAAATTCTTCAACAATTTTCCCTTCAAGATTTTTCTCTTGCCAAACATGGAAACTCTGTCAGTAGAAAATTCTCCGACCTCCTTCTCTTCCTCTCCACTCCATTCTGGATCATCATCCCTCTCAAAAATCTATACTTTCTTCACCTTCTTTATCTTAGACCTTGTCCTCGAAGCAGTACTCCCAGTGGTGATGGACACAGTAGCTGACTTCTTTGAAGAAGTCTTAGCCTTTTTGGGCTTGGGGTGTCTTGATAACTACTGTAGAAGCCTCCTCTTCTTATTGGAATAGGTCCAACAACCCTTCATCATCAACAATAACAGGTTCCCCTACCTTTGCTTTCCCATTCTCTGCCTTCTTTCTTTTGCTCTATTGCAGAGCTTTTTCCAATTTCTCCTCCTCTTCTCGTACAGTATTTCTCGTAGCACGTACCCTAGGAACAAATATACCAACAGAATCAACAACTTCTTCAGTCTTTCAACCAAAGTTTCTTCCCCAGAAGAAACACGTTCATCTATTTCCTTCATTAACTTCTCCAACCCAGCAACAACTTCCTCAACTTCAATAGTTCCCCCTAAAACCATGACATCTTCTTCAAGATTTTCAAGAATGGGGCCACAAATTGCAAGCGTGGTACCATCCTCCCCGGATCCCCTCACATCTACTTCACCCTCGTTCTTAGCACTGGATGAACCAGGTGCTTCGTCTTCATTGGCTGATTTGAATGAATCATTGGATGATTCTGGTTTGGAGCCTTCCTCATCACGTACCAATTCTTCCAAGAATTTTGCTCTTGAACCAGAAGCCATAAATTTACGTGCAAGAACCTTAACACAACGGGTTTTGGGGGCTGGGGTAGGGTTTGCTGTGGGTTCAGGGATTGTAGAGTGTTCTGGGGTTGATGATTTTTTAGGAGACTCGAAACTATAGACTGAAGGAGAGTTTGAGTTGGATTCATAGTTTCCCCCATCATAATCTCTGTTGGGTGATGAGTCAGAAGAAGCTGTTGGAGGAGACGACATGATTTTTATTTTGTTAGAGAGAGAAGAAAATAACAGGCAGTAGGGATTTTGAGTTGAGTAAGTTGAACGAGGTTTGACTGTTGTTTTATGCACAATGGGTAATGATGGCCTATTTATAACTTGTGGCTGGGGAGATTACAACGAAAGTGTATTAAACCAAGTAGGATCCTAATCGATTAAGAACTGTCAATGATTGGACATTGATTAGACATTTACTTTCCCCTTAACACTAGGCTAATCAATTGAGACAGACTTCTTGAAACTGGTTCATTATTTGGGTAAGTACGAGAGTTGAATTTGAACCATAAATGGATAGAGTCATGCTCATGTATGACTGTACTTTAATTAATACATGTATGGAGATGAGAACGTACCTTGTCAGTCACGTAAACCAGCATGGATGAACCAGGTTCATCCTGTTAAAAATCTTTATCTTTCCTCAATTCACAAAGATAGAGAAACATCATTAGTGACTAGGGAATCATATTAATACATGGAAAAAGAGTATGGCAATAAAGACATAGTACTGAGCAATGATTAATCTGATTAAGTACCTAATTAAAAATTTCTAGCAAAAAAAAAAACTTCCCCTTTTTTTCATTTTTAATTCTGTTTTTCAATTAGGTGATCTTAATCATCCCTAATTCAAGCCTGTTTCTCTCATAATTCTCCCTACTCAATGCTTTGGTAAATATATCAGTAATTTGACGATCAGTAGCACATAATTCGATTGAAATCATTCCCTTTTCATAGTTATCCCTCAGGAAATGGTGCCTAACATCTATGTGCTTAGTTCTCTTGTGATGAACCAGGTTCTTAGTCATACTAATTGCACTAGTGTTATCACAGTAAATAGGAATGCATCCCACATCTATACCAAAGTCTAGGAGTTATTTCCTGACCCATAGAAACTGGGCACAGAAGAGGTTGCAGCCACATATTCAGGCTCAGCAGTAGACAAGGCTATTGAATTTTGTTTCTTGGTGGCCCAATAGAAAAGGCAGGAGCCCAAAAAGTGAGCCATGCCCGAAGTAATTTTCCTGTCAACCAGGAAACCTGCATAATCAGCATCAGCATATCCTACAAGGTCAAAATTACTACCTTTAGGATACCAAATGCACAGATCAGTGGTGCCCTTCAGATATCTTAAAATTCTCTTTACTGCAGTGAGGTGGGACTCCTTTGGATTGGCTTGAAAAACCTAGCACATAGTCCCACACTGAACATAATATCAGNGCTAAGCTTTTCAGTAGTTGCCCCAAAAATGATATCATCAACATATATTTGCACAATCAGAATATCTTTTCCCTTTTCCTTTAGGAACAAAGTACTATATATCTTGCCTCGTTTGTACCCATGTTCCAGCAGGAATTTTGACAATATCTCATACCAAGCTCTAGGTGCTTGCTTGAGACCATAGAGAGCCTTGTCAATTTTATATACATGATCAGGTGACTCTTTGCTTTCAAAACCAAGAGGCTGTTTTACAAATACATCTTCCTTCAAATAGCCATTAAGAAAGGCACTCTTTACATCCATCTGATGAAGAGTGAATTCCATGTGTGCAACAAATCCTATAAGAAGTCTGATTGCTTCCAATCTTGCCACAGGTGCAAAGGTCTCATCATATCAACTCCCTCTTCTTGGTTGTATCCTTGAATAACCAGTCTAGCCTTATTTCTTGTAACACATCCATCCTCATCGAGCTTGTTCCTGAAGACCCACTTGGTTCCAATTACTGATATGCCTAGTGGCCTGGGTACCAAGTGCCATACTTGACTCGTCTCAAATTGATTCAGTTCTTGCATGGCTGTTACCCAATCAACATCTTGCAAGGCTTCAGCAATGTTCTTTGGTTCAATCAAGGATAAAAATGCATCAAACGCACACGTATTTTACAAGGAGGATCTAGTTTTGATTCCACTTCTCAAGAGGGTGAGAACTCTGATATTTGTGTGGTTTGGGTACCAGTTGTTCACTTCTGGATTGTTCCATGTTGTCTTGTAGTTGTGGAACAGGATCAGGGCCAGTATTTTCATGTAGAATTCCCCCTGTCGAGTTGCGTGGGGTTGTTGAACCTGGTCCATCACCTATTCCATCTGCCATAAGTGCTTCAATGTGGTCATTGCTCCTCACCAGTCCAAACTCCTCATCTTCTGGTTACTGTCTCTCAGATAAAGTGTTAGTTTCATCAAAGATAACATGTACACTTTCTTCTACACACATAGTTCTTTTATTGTATATTTTATAAGCTTTGCTATGTGTTGAGTATCCCAAGAACACTCCCTCATCACTTCTGGGATAAAATTTTCCTAGAGAATATTTGCCATTATTATCAACATAACACTTGCATCCAAAAGCTCTAAGATGGGACATGTTGGGCTTTCTCCCTTTAAGTAATTCATAGGGAGTTTTCTCTACCAGAGGTCTGGTCATGCATCTATTAATAATGTAGCATGCAGTGTTAATTGCTTCTGCCCAGAAGCTGTGAGGTAGTTTGCTTGATAGAAGCATGGTTCTTGCCATGTCTTCAAGAGTT
>ML422112.1:26759-38725 GCA_005239525.1 Nicotiana knightiana | reverse complement strand
ATGTTATTTAGCACGAGGGAACATTCCGTGCCATGTTTATGATATTTAGCACGAGGGAACATTTCGTTCCATGTTTATGTTATAGTACGAGGGGACATTTTGTGCCATGTTTATGTTATTTAGCACGAGGGGAAATTCCGTTCCATGTTATGTTATGTTAGCACGAGGGGACATTCCGTGCTATGTTATGTTAGCACGAAGGGACATTCCATGCCGTTTTTATGCATTATTATTTCCTTCGTTCTTGTTTGCCATTTACTGCATTTATTGGAAAGATTTGATATTCCTCCTGTACTGCATGAAAATTTTTGAGTGACGGACTGAGTCCTGATGGATAAATCTTGAGGAGTTTTTATCAAGGGATTTTATTGAAAAGTATTGTTGAAAAAACAATGGTTTTGAAATGATTATATTTGAATGAATTTTACATTGAAGGTATATTTGAAACGCACTAGTTTTGCCTAAAATGATATTTGGAAGTCATTTATTAGGAAAGCCTCTTTGGAAAGCTTCGTAGTTTGAAAGAAACTATGTTTTACGTAATTCTCTCTATTAATTATACTTATATCTACTTTTGGAGAAAGTATGTTTTCAAAGTAAACTCTTCCATACTAAAATGACTTTTATTTGCAAAAGTTTTTCATATGAACTGTTGTTTAAAGATTTCTACCGGTTATGGATTTTAATGGCTAAGGCCCGTTGTGAACAAACCGACGTGGAGTTGAGTTAACAGTGTCCTCTATTGTATTGTGTTTCCTTTCGATTCGGCTGTTTTGCTGTCCATCTTTCTGTGTATTTTTGTGTTGTTTCGTGATTGATTTCTTTAATTTTCTTCCGCTTTATATTATCATTGTGGTGGATTATCGTGAGAAGTCTTAGATAGATGTAACGTTTAGTCATTTATATATTCATGTTATTTATTTTGTAGACCAGTGGTGTTTTGACTAGTCCTTGTCACTACTCCACCGAGGTTAGTCTTGATACTTACTGGGCACCGCTGTGGTGTGCTCATACTACACTTCTGCACATTTTTGTGTGCAGATCCAAGTATATATTGTAGTATCTGCGTGGATGATTGCCGAGGAGACTCAAGGTAACCTTCTGGTGCGTTCGTAGGCGTCAGAGTCACCTTCTTTGTATTTATTATTCATACACTGTTGTATCTACTTCCAAACAGTTGTACTTAGAATTTGTAGAAGATTCGTAGAGCTTATGACTTGTACTACCGATTTTGGGAAAGTTTGTACATTCTGTTGAGCTTCTATATCAAGATTGTTAGTTCTCCTTATTTATTGCTGTTATTCAGTAACTGCTAGGCTTACCTAGTCCCTAAGACAAGGTGCCATCACGATACCCAACGGAGGGAAATTGGGTCGTGATAAGTTGGTATCAGAGCTCTAGGTTCATAGGTTCTACGAGTCATAAGCGAGTTTAGTAGAGTCTTGCGGATCGGTGCGGAGACGTCTGTACTTATCTTGCTACAGAGCTATTAGGACAATTTCACTTGCTTCATTCCTATCGTGCGAGTTTATTGATCTTGAAGTTTGAAGTTATCGTTCCATTCTCTCACCGATGGTGAGGACACGAACAACGGTTCCTGATTATTATTACCCCGAAGCAAGTGTCGCAAGGGTCAGAGACAGGGTCCAACGGGGAGCACGTGTCGCAGTTAAGATGCCTATCAGAGCAGCCGTTGAGGAGTCGCCAGTAGTTCTAGTTGGGGGACAGGTACTGGGGGTGCCTGTTGCTACCCCGGACTTTAGGAGACCTGAGCTCAATTTTGAGTATAAGTAGTACGTTGACTCAGGCAGGGTTGATTCTAGTGCACCAGATGCTTCAAAAATCAGGGGAGGAGTTCAGACTCCCACCGTCTAAACTCCAGAGTAGCGAGATTATATTGGTCAGGTTCCAGTTGTTATGACAGCACGACATCTGGTTTCATTTCAGCCATGGTCAGGGTAGCAACATCAGAGGGAGAATACCTTGGAATTGAGGGGTACTGGAAGTACCAACCTTCTATCTTTCAGTGGATTGGCGGAAGATAATGCCCAGGGTTTCCTGGAGGAGTGTCACTATATTCTTCGTACTTTGGGTAGTGTGGAGATGAGCGGGATTGCTTTTGTCACGTCTCAGGTTCAGAGTAGTGGGTTGATCAGTGGTGGCGGCATATGAGTTGGGGTCACCTGACTAAGTTAGCTTCACTAGCATGGATTCAGTTTTTGGAGATGCCTTGAGGGAGGTTGCACCTCAGTTCCTTCGGGATGTATGGCACGCAGAGTTTGAGCAGTTGCGTCAGGGCGCTGTGTCACTATGGGAGCATGCCGTTAGATTCATTGGGTGGGCCAGACATGCACTTCGCTTGGTTGCTTCAGCTGGGAGATGAGTCCATAGAGTCATTTGGGAGATTCATGCATGATATTCGGTCTAGCGGGACTCGAGAGTTAGAGTAGGATGCCTCGTTTCAACAGGTAGTAGGGATCGCTCGCCGGTTAGAGCGCATGTGGGACCGAGAGCGAGAGGGCAGACGAGATCAGGGAGAGAGTTCAGAGTAGATCAGAGGAATCTACTGGTCCGTATTATGGAGGCAAGGCACGACACGGTAGAAGTTTTGTGGGTCAACCAGTTCAGTTTGCATTACCAGATTCGCACGAGATTTCAGGTACTCATGGGTCTCAGAGGATTCATATCGTGTGTTTTTCCACAGCCATGTCAGCAGCGAGATTGTTTTCAGTGTAGAGATGTTAGCCACAGGGTGAGAGTTTGTCCCAGGATTCAGGTAGGTGTGTGGTAGCAGGGTATTTAGGTGAGTAGGGGGCGCCTAAGAGGGGAAGGCCCGACCCGTTGATGTGTTGCATATGGTAGGTCGGAGGCCGATGTGCCAAATATTATCACAAGTATGTTTTGATGTGTTACAGAGGGGCGCCAGTTGTATTTCATTATAGTTCTGCTGGTCGGGACGAGGTCCCTTACTTGTTGTTCTATTTATGAGTGAGTTCCATGTTTTGCACTCCATTTTGTGTTTGCTCCTGTTGGGAGATTCTATGAGTAGTAGCCTGTTTCTATCATTGTTTATTTCATTCTTGATAGTGGTGACACTGGAAGTGAGTCCTTGTTGTTCTTCGTGGTAAGCTTTATGTGATTTTCCTGAGTATTTTGGTTACGAGTTGTGATTTGATATTCCATCGAGGTGTGAGATCAGCTAGCGTTATAATTTTATCAGCTGAGATGAATTAGTGGAGGAATTTCAATTGGTATGATATATTTTCGGTATGTGATTCAGAGTTTAGGGCGAGGTCCTCGTGATATTTGGTATTCGATATGTTTGGACCGGGCTGAATACCGCAGTGGAATCTTATCAGGATGGAACCCTTGTGGTTTGTCATATGCTTTGCTTCTTCCTTGTTATATTACTTTTAGTAAGTCGGTATTGATGGAGAGTTAAGCCTATGGGCTTGTTTGATAGTTCCTTTATATGTTTCCAGTTTCATATTAAGTCATTTCGTTATGTTATTTCTTTAGTTTAGTTTTGCGGGATGTGTGCCCGGTGGTGTCAGTCGTGGCAGGTGACCCTAGTGTTTAATAATGAATACTTCGTGTTCATTGCATCATTATCAGTGTTATGGGGTTTGGGAACAGAGTTCTTTAAGATGTGGGGCTAATTGCCAATGTCTAGTTGATTTCGGGCAGCTATTGTGATCAAAAATGTTATGTGAGTCTATGTGTGATGTACTATGTTGTGTGGTCGTTCCTTGTGGGTGTAGTCATGAGTTGATGTAGCTGATTGAGACTAATGCCGGATATGGATTTAGAATCGGGTCTTTTGTAAATGAGTAGAGGGTGAGAAGTAGAGGTACGAGGCTTATCAGTGGTGATGTGAAGGCTATATTGTAGTTGTGATTGTTTCATCAGGCTTTCGTGGGTTGGGGTGATGTGAGATCACCCGCGGGTATGTGTTAGAAGTGTACAATCAGTGATTGGATAAGTTCAAGGTGAATCCTGGCACGTTCGAGGATGAACGTTTGTTTAAGAGGGGGAGGATGTGATGACCCAAAAGGTCATCCCGTATTTTTCTAGATAATTCTATGTTTTGAGGTTGTGAAAACCTCCTTCTATCTCACCTCGATTTGCGTGTGCAGCCTGGGCGTGTAGCCGGAAGCCTTTATGTGAAAAACTGATAAAAATGATAATTTTGTATTAGAAATTTGAATAAAATTGACTTCGGTCAACATTTTTGGTAAACGGACCCGGACCCATGATTTGACGGTCCCGGAGGGTCCGTAGTAAAATATGGGACTTGGGCATATGCCCAGAATCGAATTCCGAGATCCCAAGTATGAGAAATGAATTTTTAAAAAAATTATTTTCTGAAAAATATAAAGGTTTTTGAAAATGAAATTTGATGTGAAGCCTATGGTATCAGGCTCGTATCTTGGTTTCGGAGCCTGGTACAGGTTCGATATGATTTATATGTGTTATCTGTGAAGTTTGGTATGAAATGGACTTCGTTTGACGTGATTCGGACCTTAAATGCAAAAATTTGATGTTTAAAGAAGTTTTGATGAATTTCATTGATTTTTGGGTTTGATTGATCGTTTTAGTGTGTTTTATGTGGTTTGAAACCTCAGGCGAGTCCGTGTTAGGTTATAAGACTTGTTCTTGCATTTAGACGGGGTCCCTGGGGGCCTTGGGTCTGTTTCGGATAGGTTTCAGATCGATTTTCCTCATTTTTCCACTGTTGATGATACCTTCTGCTTTCCTTCTATGCGATCACATAGAAGGATCCGCGATCACATAGAGTGTCTGACTCGCCCAGTAATTTCCTTCACTGCGATTGCAATAGTTGGTCCGCGATCGCAGAAGCCAACTTACTCTTTATACGCGATCGCATAAGCTATTCCACGATCGCGTAGAGCATTTTAAGCCAGCTTCATTTTCCTTCTACGCGATCGCGCCTCGATCCCCACGATCGCGATTCACAAAACACCTCGGTAGAATATAAGTTTGCAAAATCGGGGGTTTTACCATTTTAAACATATTTTGACTTCTAGAACTCGATTTTGGGCGATTCCTTGAGGGTTTTTCACACAAATCGAATGGGTAAGTGTTCTTCCACTAGAATTAATTATATTTCATGAATTATTTCTTGTTTTTATCATTTAATTTGTGTTTTGGGTTTAGGGGATTGTGGATTTTGAAAGAAAGTTCTAAATTGAAAAATCATGATTTGAAATACCAAAATGTTATCGGAACTGGATAAATTTAGTATGGGTGAACTTGTATCGGAATGGGTAATCGGAATTACTAAAATTTGTTGGGTTCCGAGGTGCGAGCCCGGGGGTCGACTTTTGGGTCGATTTTTATGATTTTGTAAAGATTGAAACTTTATTATTCGGAATAGTTCCTTATACGTTTTATGTGTATTTTGAAGTTGTTTTAGTTGGTAATAAGCCGTCCGGAGGGTTTTTCGCCCGAGAAGTCTATTTTGAGTACCGGGTTGTCGTCTTTGAGGTAAGTATCTTGCCTAACCTTGTGTGGAGGAACTACCCCTTAGGATTGAGTCTTCCTTGTTGATTGTAGTCCGAGTATGCGAGGTGACGAGTGTGTACTCGTACTTATTTGCAATTAGATTGCCCTTTTAGGATTCGTAGATTCTTATATTACCTGTGTATGATTTGTAATTATTATACTTGAATCCTTGGTTGTTAATTTCATTCTTTCCTGTTTAAATTAGAATTACTTGTTCTTGCATTCTTCGTTGGCTATTTGACTTTACTTGACTTAACTGAATATTCTACTTCTCTTATCATCATGCTATATTTTCTTCCTAGCTTGCCTAATTGACTATAATTAGTGTCATCTAGCCTTATAGTGGACTAGCCGTAGTTGGAACATTTATTCGTTGGAGTCAAGTATGCCCGTGAGTCTTACATTGTGATTTATATGACTATTCCCTTAAGTGCCACTTAGGTCTAATTGTTAGACATTTATGTTATTGGTATTTCCTTGATGTTGCCTATTATTGAGCCTTTTGTTTTAAGCCGAGTGTTATTCCGTGAAGTAAAAACTGTTTAGGTGAGATTGGTTATAGTTGTTTCCCTTGTCGGGATGTTATGGTTTCTGTTACTGTCTATGCTGTTAATAATATGGTTTGTATTGTTGAATCCCTTGCCGGGATGTGATGGTTCCTTTTGCTGTTTATGCTGTGAATAATATCGTTTGTACTGTTGACTTCCTTGTTGGGGTGTTGTGGTTTCTATTACTGGTTATGCTGTTAATTATATTGTTGGTATTGTTGATTCCCTTGCCGGGATGTAGTGATTTATGGGTCATATTGTTGGTTTTTTCTTGCCAAACTATTGTTCTTGATATTGTTTGGGTGAGGAAGAGTGTAAAGCACGGAGGATAATGTCATGCCATGTTCGTGATATTTAGCCGAGGGAACATTCCGTGCCATGTTTATGATATTTAGCACGAGGGAATATTCTGTGCCATGTTTATGTTATTTAGAACGAGGGAACATTCCGTGCCATGTTTATATTATTTAGCACGAGGGGACATTCCGTGTCATGTTTATGATATTTAGCACGAGGGAACATTCCGTGCCATGTTTATGTTATTTAGCACGAGGGGACATTCCATGCCATGTTTATGTTATTTAGCACGAGGGAAAATTCCGTGCCATTTTATGTTATGTTAACACGAGGGGACATTCCGTGTCATGTTATGTTATGTTAGCACGAAGGGACATTCCGTGCCGTATTTATGCATTATTATTTCTGTCCTTCTTGTTTTCCATTTACTGCATTTATTGGCAAGATTTGATATTCCTCCTGTACTACATGGAAATTTCTGAGTGAGGGACTGAGTCCCGGTGGATAAATCTTGAGGAGATTTTTATCAAGGGATTTTATTGAAAAGTATTGTTGAAAAAACAATGGTTTTGAAACGATTATATTCGAATGACTTTTACATTGAAGGTATATTTGAAAAGCACTAGTTATGCCTAAAATGATATTTGGAAGTCATTTATTGGGAAAGCCTCTTTGGAAAGCTTCGTAGTTTGAAAGAAACTATGTTTTACGTAATTCTCTCTATTAATTATACTTATATCTACTTTTGGAGAAAGTATGTTTTCAAAGTAAACTCTTCCATGCTAAAATGATTTTTATTTGCAAAAGTTTTCATATGAACTGCTGTTTAAAGATTTCTACCAGTTATGGATTTTAATGGCTAAGGCCGTTGTGAACAAACCGGCTTGGAGTTGAGTTATCGTTGTCCTCTATTGTATTGTGTTTCCTTTCGATTCTGCTGTTTTGTTGTCCATATTTCTGTGTATTTTTGTGCTGTTTCGTGATTGATTTCTGTAATTTCCTTCCGCTTTATATTGTTATTGTGGTGGATTATCGTGAGAAGTCTTAGATAGATGTAACGTTCGGTCATTTATATATTTATGTTATTTATTTTGTAGACCAGGGGTGTCTTGACTAGTCCTCGTCACTACTCCACCGAGGTTAGTCTTGATACTTACTGGGCACCACTGTGGTGTGCTCATACTACACTTCTGCACATTTTTGTGTGCAGATCTAGGTATATATTGTAGTAGTTGTGTGGATGATTGCCGAGGAGACTCAAGGTAACCTGTTGCTGCGTTCGTAGGCGTCGGAGTCACCTTCTTTGTATTTATTATTCATACACTATTGTATCTACTTCCAAACAGTTGTACTTAGAAGTTGTAGAAGATTCGTAGAGCTTATGACTTGTACTACCGATTTTGGGAAAGTTTGTACATTCTGTTGAGATTCTATACAAGACTGTTAGTTCTCCTTATTTATTGCTGTTATTCAGTAACTGCTAGGCTTACCTAGTCCCTAAGACTAGGTGCCATCATGATACTCAACAAAGGGAAATTGGATCGTGACACTTGAGTTGTTCCCTCGTGTGCTGTTTGGAGAGCTTCCCATATCTCCTTGGTAGATTGACAGGCAGAAATCCTGTTGTATTCGTCTGGTCCAATGTAACAGACGAGGATCTTTTTTTCTCGAAAGTTCTTCTCTATCGCCTTGCAATCACCATCATTATATTCCTATCTTATCTTAGGAACTGACACTGCTGGTTCACCAGTGATCTTCATAGGAACAAAAGGACCATCGCAGATAACGTCCTAGAGCTCTGAGTCTTCAGCAATGATAAAGTCATGCATCCTTATTTTTCACCATCCGTAGTATTGGCCATTGAATCTTTGTTGTCTGTAGGTGGATTAACCTTCTTCAAAGTTTGGTGGAGCAGCCATGAGGATCCTTTCTAGGTGTTAGCCTGATAGAAGGAACCTGCTCTGATACCAATTGATAGAAACTAAGGGTCTACCAAACTATATAGAGAACCAGGTTCTCTATTAATTCCCACAGAACACACACACGACAGTAAGTAAATGTCACAATAGAGTGTTACGTGGAAAACTCCCAGCTCACGGGATTAAAAACTTCGACCTACACTTGTAGGATTTCAACTTCACTACGGAGCAAACTTCAAATTACAAACTATTGTAACCTAGGAATTAACCTCTTAATCCCTCACTAACTTGTAACAACTCTATTACAAGCTCCTTTGTAATAACTCTATTACAAAGCTTACAACTTGACTAACTCTAGCCAAGACACAAACACATGGTTTATGATTTTACAAAAGGTTTCCTACATAATGCTTCTCTCTAAGCTAAGTAGGAATTATAAGTAAATCACTTTAACAAAGGTGCAACACAACTAAGGACATATAATGACTCAATGTAGGAGACTGGCCCTTCGTTAAGTTGTTCTTTGTTATTGACGCCTTGAATGTCATTTGCAAGTTGGCAACACACTTGAGAGAAAGCTTGATGAATTCTGGAATGTGCAAGTGTGATGTTTTGCCTTTGCTTCATGTTAATATTACATAAGTAATATCACATGAATGATGTAAGCATGTTTGGTACAAGGGCATTCCCATAAGGTGACTGCTGCACTATTCGCACTGTTGTGTGTATGCAGAGACACAATTGCAGTGACTTTACAGCTGTGGAGGTTGACTGATACAGTCAGCAAGAGAACTGATGTCCATCTGTTCCCTCAGTTGTTTCTTTGACTCTAAGTGTTGGAACATGTCTCAAACTTGGGACTTATTGATCTTGAGCACTTTGAGGATGTGGAGCAGGTTCCCCATCTGGTTCTTAATATTAACTTTGTTAGATTATCAATTTCTATTGTACTTTATTTCTTATAACTATAATTTTTTGCAGCAGACTGTGCGAATATACCAAAAATACTGAGACATCGCAATTAGTAGCTAGTCAAAATGTTTAGACCAATAAATAAATGTAAGTAATTCTAATATTTACTCTTTTTGTAGAGTACAGAGATATACTGTACTAGTTATTAATTAGGAGTTTGTACTTTGTCCCTCCATAGAAAAGAAATCAACAAATGGAGAGGACATTAATTCCGACAATGTTTGGTGATTCTCTCCATCAAAAACTAGTAACCAATGAAACAGGAAAAGCAAGGAGATAGAGCTTGGCATCATTTATTTCATGCCCGATTGAACTAATTATTAATAGGAAAAGTGGTACCTAATTGTTGTGAAAAAGTATCATTTCGTGTAAAATCGTAAACTTGTAAGCAATTTAATATGGCTACCTTTTGCTAGGTGTCCATAGCTTTTTCACTTTTCAGAACTTTAATTTAGCTGATTTCCAAAACAATTATAGATTCCTAGTACATGACCATATCTTCAGTCAGTCAATTAAATAGTGCCAACTATCAAAGATTAGCAAAATACAATCAATTATTCGTTTGTTTCATAATTAAATTGATGGATGAACCCACATCAGTAACTTTTCGGATTGTAAAGTTGTCCAATCTGATGGGAATAAGTTCATTAATTTTTAATCTAATTCAGATTATAACTAGCTGCTTTTTTCGCCCAAAACAAATATTTAAAAGAATGAACTTTGGATTTAACTCAATCGCAAAAGCTAACTCAAGATGTGAGAATTATTCAATATAAAGAGTCGATGTGGGAATTCTGTTATCGATACTGTGTTAAAATAAAATGTTAGAAGAAACAGAAAATCAGTAGATGATATGAAATATTCCGAGTCCACAATTTCCTTGTGCGTCCTTAAGGAATTTTAACCCCCTCACAAGTTGCCAAGGTAATGGATTAAATCCTCCCAGGATGAAACAGAATAAACTTTCCTGCAACAGTGGCAATACTAGTTGCAGGACACCAACGAACTCAAAGGACGGAGCAAAATCACACTTACGATTTTGAGAGAGAGACTGCGAATAGAATGCAGTATATTTTTAGAAGGAAATTCTGGATTTTTCAGTGAGTGAAAAGGAAGCCATGCCTCGGAATTTATAGGCAGTGTAATGTGAAGAGGTGTCTGTTCAGAAGGGAAAGGCAGCGTTTGGATTATACATTTAAGTCAATTCCGTTAATGAACTGACTGGTATTTAATTAATTCTTAACTAATTAATTAAATAAATTTTGTCCAAAAATAATCTTATCGATCGATCATTATCCAAATCCAAATCCAAAGTCGAAGCCGAGCCGAGCGACGACGACGGCGCGATGGTTCATTCTCTTCAACTCCTTTTAAGAGCTCTAAGAAGTGATCCTATATTTATACACACAAGTGTAGTTGTCTTTCACCAATGTGGTACAAAGTTCATGACAAAAGCTCACTTGATTCAAATTTTCATTTCCCTCCATTTTATTTCCCATCATTTTCCAATTCACACTTCTTGTCTTTAAAGCCCAATGGCTTTAAAGTCCAACAATCCCCCACATGAATGAGAATGGACATAACAAGAATGATCATAGATGAAAGCTGTGTGATTTTCAAGTAAGGATTAATTGCATCTGGATAAGTAGGTTTCCCTTTGAACTTCCGTAGTGAACATATGTCGGATATACTCGGTCAATCGGTAGATTTGATATCTTTGAACCGTCGAACTTTAGTGTATACCTAGACAACCACATGTCACACAATCAACCCTTAACCATCCTTTGGTTCTCATTGTTGTGTTCGTTTCAACCATGAATACCGCCTAGTATCATAAGTGCATAGAGAATTAGCCTTACAACATTCTCATGGAAGTGGCTTCCACTTCACACTTGCATAGGTGATTCCTAAATGTGTAATCCTTTAGATTGTCACCACATCAAACTTAGGTAATCATTAAAGAACGTGTAAAGTTCTATCCTTGTTACTGAACATTGTCTTCATCACGAGAAGGGACCAAAGATTTTACTTTGACAATGTTGAACCGGTCAATCACAACTTTGTTTGAGCTCCTTGAACCTAGATCTCGGAATATCCAATATTCTAGGTAGAGTTACCGCCATAATGACTTGTCCTCGGCCATAGTCCCATTCCCTTAGATGATTTCTCAATTCCCTCTCTAGTTAGGCCTTTTGTAAGCGGATCCGACACATTATCCTTTGATCTTACATAATCAATAGTGATAATTCCACTAGAGAGTAGTTGTCTAACGGTTTTATGTCTTCGTCGTATAGGAGCCAAAGATTTTGGCCAGAATGGAATGTCTTCTAAGAAATTTCGAAGCCATTCAACTTCTTCGCCGACCTTATCCAAAGTTATAAACTCTGACTCCATTGTAGAGCGAGCGATGCACGCCTGTNTTTCTGTTGAGCCGGTTATCCAATTTGCATCACTATATCCTTCGATAACCGCAGGATAATTATTATAGTGCAAGGCGTAGTCTTAGGTATATTCCAAATATCACAGAACTCGTTTCATTGCCAACCAGTGATGTTTGTTGGGATTACTTGTTAATCGACTAAGTTTACTTATTGCACAAGCTATATCAGAACATGTACAGTTCATGATATACATTAAGCTTCCCAACACACGAGCATAATCCAATTGAGATGTGCTTTTACCTTTATTCTTTACAAGATAATGG
>ML422112.1:0-21365 GCA_005239525.1 Nicotiana knightiana | reverse complement strand
GGGGGGGGGGGGGGGGGAGGAGAGGGTTTCGTGCAGAAAAATGAAAAAACAGAAAACTGAAATTAAAAAAAATATTATTTTTGTGCGGGGTGGGGAGGCAGGGGGTGGTGCAGGAAAAAGAAAAACAAAAACTTGAAAATTATAATTTTTTTTGTACGAGGGAGGTGGTGGTGCAGAAAAACAAAAAAATAGAAATTTAAAATTACAAAAAAAAAGTGAATTTTTTTTTTGCCCGGGGAAGGGGGGAGATAGTAGGGTGGGTGGTGATGGAAAAAAATTAAAATTTAAAAAATTAAAGCTTTTTTTGAGAGAGGGGGTGGGGTGGGTAGGTATGAGGTGGGGTTAGGTGAATGCGTGTGGGGTGTGGAATGAGTTGGTGAGGGTGGGGAATAGAGTGGAGAAGATTGAGAAGGAGTTTTGAAAAATATTTCCCTTCTCTTGATAAAGAAAATATTTTCCTACAATTAAATGAAAATGAGTTCATAAGAAAAATATTTTCCAAAATATTTAAATCAACCAAAGATGAAAAAATTGAAAAATAATTTTCATACTAAATACACCCTTAATCGGCCTTTGGCATCCAAACAGAGAGAATAATAAAATAAGAGAGGCTAGTTTTAGTACTGATAGCTTTATGCCTAATTTAAGCTGATCTTCAGAAACAAAGCTAAAACCTAAAGGACCTATTAATCTCCTCGTACTTAATTAGAGTAAAGTAGAACTTCGAAAGTCAGGAAGCTAAGCAAAGAAGTAGTGGCAATCAACCATTTACACTTATTCAACAAGTAAATTTCATGGGTGATCACACAGCTTTGTGCTCATTACTCCAAAGTTATAATTCTTTCTTTTATTATATAGAAATTATTTTATTTTGTTTCACTTTTCACAAAAATAACTTTGATCATTTTTTTAAAAAAACTGACCTAAAATGTGAGAGATAATGACAAAAAATGATCCTTATATTTGGGATAAATTCAAATTGCGCCCTTAAATATACTCCTTAGCTATTTTGATCCCATAAGGTTGTCAAAAGTGAGCGCTTTTAATTTTCATCAAAGATATAATAAACTCTGCTTATTAAATATACTGAAAACTGAAATTTAGTTAACTAGAATTACCAATATAGTTCCGGCAAATCCAGTAATGGACAAAAAAAAAATCATAGGTGCTCTGCTAACTTATACGTAAAGTTACTATAAAAACTATTATAAGTGTGAAATTAATTGAAAAGTAAACAATAAAGTAACGACACACTTTAGCTTTGTAGCCTCCTATTGCAATATATACAAACGAATCACACCTCTTCCAGACTAAACTAAAGAGTTAGTATTTGATCCTTTAATCGATAAAAAAACCTAACGATTTGTCCAAAAGTCAAACCACTGGATGAACGCAAATTCACCAATCACCACAATTGACTTTACTGCAACTAACATACATTCACCTTGAAAATGAGTTAATCCTTTCACGATATACAAATTTTATATCTTCAGACTACTTGATTAATTGTGAAACAACAAAATTTAGTTATCGTATACTTAATTGCAAGTAAGGCTAAATACTTTGATGATATGGACTTGTCAAATCTAGAAGTCGCAAAACAAAAAATGCACAATATGGTAGAAGTAAATTTTAATAGCATATTACACCTCAAAAAGTTATACAAAATCTTATAATAAGTAAAAAATAGCCGAAATTGTAAAAACATACACTTCTAAATGTGATCTCATAGTAATCTCTTTTTCACATTTTTCATTAAAATATCAATTATAATTTGTTAAACACTTGACCAAAACCAAAAGTACTCAATTTTTACAACCATATTGAATCAAAACAACTAAGGAGTATATTTATGGACGCATATTCACCTTACCCGAAAATATAAGGATTGTTTTTGTTATTTTCTCTCACATTTTAGGTGGGGTTTTAATTAGGGGTATTTGTCGATCGGTACAGTACGATATTTAGATATTTTGGTTCGGTATTTCGGTATTCGATTTCATAAAATGCTATACCAATATCGTACCTAATTAAATTCGGTATGGTTCGGTTTTTCTCCTTTCGGTTTCGGTGTATTCAGTTCGGTAACTTCGGTTTATTCACTTTGAATACTAACTAGTGCATAGAGTCATAAACAATAATATTCTTAATTAAAGTACTCCAAAATACAAAACTAAAAATGTTTGTTGACAAAAGTTTTGTCCAAACCAGCAAATACCAACCTAGAGAGAGAAAACTTAGAAAAATATCTTGTTACTTGCTTAGAGTTAATTGATGAACTTAGAGAATAAAGGAAAGTAAAATTTTTCGATTTCTTATAGTTATAATTAATAAAATGTGTATTTTGTAATGTAATATATATATTTTGGTACGGTATCAGTATTTCGGTATTTCATTTTAAAATACCAAATATCATATATAATACTAATTTTTTAAAAAAACTTAAACCAAATACCATACCGAATATCGAATACCAAAATTTTGAATTTCGGTACGGTAATTCAGTATTTACCAAATTATGCACAACCCTAATTTTAACAAAAAATGACAAAATTAGTGTTGTGAATAGTAAAGCAAAGTAAAATGATTTTCATGTTACAAAAAAAAATAAAAATAATTTTTATGTAATGCATACAATGTTGGATGATCACTTACTCATTCAACTAGTTGATATTTGTTAATAAGAAAAGTAACAACCATATATTTGTGGAGATCAACCTCAACCATAACTTCCATGCCTCTCTAACTTACCTTTTCCTAGTGTACTTTCAGTTTCTGCTTGTCTTCTAGTTCAACAACTTGTCTTTTTCTGTGCAATTCTGTAGATTCCTCGTACAACCAAATCTTCGAATGCTAATTACTGTAGTTTCCATTGGTTGAGACTCTAGCTAGGTAGACTACTGTAACATAGGATCACGTATTTGCTTCTTTATTGTTTGTATTGATTTTACTCAAGTGGCTAGCTAGTAATAAATTAGCATGTTTGGCTTTAGAGAATAGAGCATGAAATCGGTGCGTGCCTGATTGTATACTGTCAAAACGGACTCGCCCCTTGCTTAACTAATCGAGATTGGAATATGATAAGGTTCGACTCGAATCGAGGTGTGAAATTATATTATCAAGATCGAAACCTCGGGAATGAACCAAATCAATATCGAAAGAAGTTTGCTGAGCCGGATAACGGAAAGACATTCGCGATCGAGCGTGGATCACGACAGAGATCTCGACTTATATCAAGGATAGGCCGATTAATTAGACAATCATGAGATTTCTTACTTCATTTAGAACTGTACCAAAAGTAGGACTCCCCTACTATATAAGGAGGTCTGATCATTTGTAAAACACATCACATTTACGCAACATAAAGCAATACACTATTTTTTTTCTAGCTTTCATTATCTTGTTACTCTGTTCTTATATCAGTTGAAACTTCTCTAGGTTCAAGAGTGATCGAACTCGAGGGCCAAGGCAATTCGATTCGTTTGGTTTGCATTTATTTCTTTTATCGTCAAATTCAATATTAATATATTCTCTTAATTTGTGCCAGGTTATATCACGTATCCTTAAAATCAATTGTTATCCGTTTTTAGGATAAACAGTTTGGCACCCACCGTGGGATAAGGATAATGGTGATTGCCTGGTACTAAATTTCGTAACAGACACTATTTTACACTTGTTCTTGTGAATATCTTTGATTCCAGGATCAAAATGTCGAACTCTCAGGCAGCACCCGTACACATAGACAATGACTTCGGTCACTATGACGAGAATGACAACATAGCACTAGGGAACAACGTACCTCCAGTTGGCCTCGATGAAGCTCCATCT
Source organism: Nicotiana knightiana (assembly GCA_005239525.1). Classification (NCBI taxonomy): domain Eukaryota; kingdom Viridiplantae; phylum Streptophyta; class Magnoliopsida; order Solanales; family Solanaceae; genus Nicotiana; species Nicotiana knightiana. Next base: position 17,537 of record ML422112.1, on the reverse strand, counting down.
ATAGATCTAATCGACATCAACTCGCATGTAGCCCTCAATGCAAATTTGGCCGTCGATCCCGAGAGTAGCATCCGTAGGGATGTTCGGTTGGCCGCTCATAGCACACATGGCGGCGAAAAGGGCAAGATCAGCCTTCGGGTGATCTTCGAGATGTTGCAGGCTCAACAAGCTCCGATAGCCCAACTCCAAAACCAGAATCATGCACCAAGCAGGATCGAGCCCGAGCCGTCTTAGGAAATTGTTCACAGGGTCGAAACGGTGTCAAGGAAATCGAACGGGAATGAATCGAGGGCCGATCCCTCAATCATGAAGATGCTCGAGGAACTAACGAAACGAGTTGAGTCGGGGGAAAAGAAGATCGAAAAAAATGACAAGAAGGTGAAAGCTTATAACTCCAGGGTTGATCAAATCCCAGGGGCACTACTAATATTGAAGGGTTTGGATTCCAAAAAGTTCGTACAAAAGCCCTTCCCCCCGAGCGCGGCTCCCAAACCGATGCCTAATAACTTTCGCATGCCCGAGATTCCAAGGTACAATGGAACGACCGACCCTAACGAAAATGTTCACCTCTTACAAATGTGCAAATAAAGGGAATGATCTAGAGGACGATGAGATCAAATTCGTGTTACTGAAGAAATTCCGGGAGACACTGTCAAGGGAGCTATGATATGGTACCACAATTTACCACCTAACTCTATTGATTCTTTTGCTATGCTTACAGATTCTTTTGTAAAGGCACATGCCGGAGCCATCAAAGTTGAGACTAGGAAGTCTAACCTTTTCAAGGTAAGACAAAAAGATAACAAGATGCTCAGAGAGTTTGTGTCTCGGTTCCAAATGGAACGAATGGATCTACCACCGGTCGCCGATGATTAGGCCGTTCCAGCTTTCATTCAAGGACTCAATGTACGAAGCTCAGTGGATTCACGAAAGTTAAAGCAGAACTTGATAGAATACCGGGTTGTTACCTGGGCCGATGTACATAATCGGTATCAATCGAAGATAAGAGTTGAAGATGACCAGCTGGGGGCTTCTTCCAGGTCCGTTTATCCTATCAGGCCTATTGCCAGAATCAAGAGGGACATTGATCGAGAACTAAGGTCGAACAGAGATCGATACCAGCCGTATAATGGAGATCATAGGAGCAACAGATCTGGTCGAAACCCTGTACGAAATGAAATGAGAAATGACCAAGGCCAGAGCTCTCGAGGGCTCATGAGCAAGAATGGCTTTGACAGGCATACCAGACCTAAAGAAGCACCACAGTTGTCAGAATATAACTTCAATATTGATGCGTCCTCCATCGTATCGGCCATCGAACACATCAAAGATACTAAATGGCCTAGACCTCTACAGACCGATCCAGCCCAGAGAAATCCTAACCAAATGTGAAAATATCATGGACCCATGGCCACAGAACATAATATTGTAGACAATTGAGAGAATAAATAGCATGGTTATTTAACGACAGGCACCTAGGGGAGTTTCTGAGTGATCGAGCCAAGAATCATTTCAGAAACAGAGATTCAAACAAACAAAACGAGCAAGAAGAACCTCAAGACGTTATTCACATGATTGTCGGAGGGGTCAATGTTCCCCAAGGGTCAGTGTTAAAATGCACCAAGGTGTCGATTACAAGGGAGAAATGAAGTTGGGATTATGTACTATAAGGAACCTTGTCTTTCAACGATGAGGACGCAGAAGGAATCATGCAGCCCCATAACGATGCACTAATAATATTTGCACTCATGAATAAGACTCCAGTTAAATGTGTGTTAATTGATCCAGGTAGTTCGTCCAACATCATTCGATCAAGGGTCATAGATCATCTCGGCCTACAAAACCAAGTTGTGCCCACGGCCCGAGTGCTAAACATATTCAACATGGCTTGTGAAACTACTAAGGAAGAAATAACTTTGCCAGTGAACGTAGCCGGGAACATCCAGGAGACCAAATTCCATGTGATCGAGAGGGTTATGAGGTATAACACCCTGCTTGGGAGACCATGGATCCACAATAAGAGGGCAGTGCCTTCGGCCCTTCACCATGTTCTAATATTCCCGACACAAGAAGGAATCAAAACAATCTACAGGGAGCAACCCGTCGCAAAGGAAATGTTTGCCGTTGACGAAGTGATTCAAATATCGACACTCTCATCGACGAAGGGGTCAAATTCGAATGAAAAACATGAAGTCGAATAGCAATCACAGACGTCGGCCTCGACCCAACTAGAGAGGCAGGGGAATGACGAAGATGATGATTATGTGGTCCCTCAATCCTTCATTGTCCCTGATGGCTCCGACGCTACCAAATATGTGGTCGAAGATCGGGAGCAAGTCATACTAATCGAGCATCTGCCGAAAGAAAGGTATACCTGGGCACGCGGTTAACTCCTGAGCTCAGGAAAAAACTTATTCAATTTCGTATAGCTAACATGGATTTCTTTGGTTGGTCCCATCTCGACAAGACAGGGATCCCACCGTAAATCACCACCCATAAACTAAGCTTGGACGCGAAGTTCCATTCGGTGAAGCAGAAAAACAAGACCCCAGTCCGAGATCAAGCATGGCTTCATCAAAGACTAGGTAACTAAGCTTCTTAAAATAGTGTCCATCCGGGAAGTAAAATACCTTGAATGGCTAGCAAACGTAGTAGTAGCCCCTAAGAAAGGGAACAAACTAAGAATGTGTGTAGATTACAAGGATTTAAATAAAGCATGCTTCAAGTATTCTTTTCCTTTGCCTAATATCGATCGCATGATCGGTGCTACGGCCGACCACGAGATCCTCAGTTTTCTCGATGCCTATTGCGGGTACAACCAAATACAAATGAACCCGGATGATCAGGAAATGACCTCGTTCATCACTCAACATGGTACGTACTGCTATAACATAATGCCATTTGGATTAAAAAATGTTGGTGCCACTTATCAACGCTTAGTAAACCAGATGTTCGAATAACAAATAGGGAAATCTATGGAAGTTTACATTGATGATATGTTAGTTAAGTCCCTACGAGCAGAGAACCATTTGAAGCATTTGCAGGAAACCTTCAGTATATTGAGGAAATACAACATGAAGCTGAACTCGAAAAAATGCGCATTCGGGGTCGGGTCATGCAAATTTCTCGGATTCGTGGTATCCAACCGAGGAATCGAGATCAACCCTGGCAAGATCAAAGCTATCGAGGACATCACGGTAGTAGACAACGTAAAAGCTTTTCAGAGGTTAACCAGACGCATACCTGCCCTGGGGTGATCCATCTCGAGGTCCTCCAATAAGAGCCATCGATTTTTCTCGTTTTTGAAGAAGAAAAATAACTTCACATAGACTCCGAAATTCCAGTAGGCCTTGGAAGAGCTTAAACGATATTTATCGAGCCCACCGCTACTTCACACGCCGAGGGCAGACAAACAGCTGTACTTATACTTGGCAGTATCAGAGATAGCGGTAAGTGGAGTCCTAGTCTGGGAATAACAAGGTATGTAATTTCCTATTTATTATGTTAGACGGACCTTGGGCGAGGCCAAAACTAGACATCCCCTAGAAAAATTGGCGCTTGCTTTGATAACCGCCTCTAGGAAACTAAAACCATACTTTAAATGTCACCCCATATGTGTTGTAACAACTTATCCATTACAAAATATTATGCATAAAACCGAGCTTTGGGGACGGTTGGCCAAATGGGCCATAGAAATCAGGGGGTATGATATTGAATATTGACCCTGAATATCCATTAAGTCTCAAGTTTGGCAGACTTCGTAGCTGACTTCACGCCAGCCTTAGTACCCAAGGTCGAAAGAGAGTTGTTGGTAAACTCGGGTACGTTCGTGGGAATATGGACCCTCTTTACAGATGGTGCATCGAACACAAAGGGGTTCGGACTCAGCATCGTACTAAAACTGCCCACAGGCAATGTGGTTAAACAATCTATTAGAACTGTGAAATTAACTAACAAAGAGGCCGAATATGAGGTCATATTGCAAGTCTCGAACTAGCCAAAGTCTTGGGAGCGGAGGTGATCGAAGACAAATGTGACTCCCTTCTTGTGGTAAATCAGGTTAACGAAACCTTCGAAGTTAGAGAAGAACAAATGAAAAGATACCTAGATAAGTTACAAGTAACTTTGAATCGTTTTAAGGGATGAACTTTGCAGCACGTGCCTCGAGATAAAAATAGTGAGGCCGATGTCCTCACAAACTTAGGGTCATCGGTCGAGGACAACGAGCTCAATTCGGGGGCCATCGTGCAACTCATGAGGTCAGTAGTCGAAGAAGATCACGTCGAGATAAAATCCACAAGCTTGACCCAGGATTGGAGAAATAAATACATAGAGTATTTGAAGACCGAGAAACTTCCCTCAGATCCAAAAGAATCGAGGGCCCTGCGCACGAAGGCAGCACGATTCACCTTTTTCGAAGACGGAACCTTGTTCAGAAGAATGTTCAATGGTCCGCTAGCGATATGTCTGGGACCGGGAGATACCGAGTATGTCCTGAGGGAAGTTCACGAGGGCACTTGCGAAAATCATTCCGGTTCCGAATCATTGGTTCAAAAGATAATCAGAGCGGGCTATTACTGGATCGACATGGAAAAAGATGCGAAAAAGTTTGTTCAAAAATGTGACAAATTCCAAAGACATGCACCGATGATTCACCAACCTGGGGAACTACTCCATTTCGTCTTGTCACCATGGACATTCATGAAGTGGTGAATGGACATCGTTGGCCCTCTTCCATGGGAACTAGGTAAAGCTCAATTTATTAATTATGACTGATTATTTTTCTAAATAGTTTGAACCACAGGCCTACGAGAAGGTTAGGGAGAAGGAAGTCATCGACTTCATTTGGGACCACATCATATGTCGGTCCGGAATGCCGTCTGAAATTGTATGTGACAACGGGAAACAGTTCATCGGCAACAAAGTAACCAAATTTCTCGAAGATCATAAGATCAAAAGAATCCAAATTCATAAGAAGAGACTAAATGACGCCATAAGGAAAGTGGAAGGAAATTCTTCCCGAAGTTCTTTAGGCATACCGCACAACCTCGAAATCCAGTACCGGGGCTACCCCATTCTCGTTGGTTTATAGCGCCGAAGCTCTAATACCGGTAGAAGTCGGAGAGCCGAGTATCAGGTTCCGATATGCAACAATGGAATCAAATGACAAGGCCATGAATACGAGCCTGGAACTATTGGATGAAAGGTGTGAAGCCGCCCTCGTCCGATTGTCCGACCAAAAATAACGGATTGAGAGATACTATAATCGAAGAGCCAATCTACGAAATTTTAATGTCGGGGACTTATTTCTAATAAAAGTCACCCTCAACACCCTGAATCCGAACGAAGGGAAATTAGGTCCGAATTAGGAAGGACCGTACAAAATTCTCGAGGTCACTGGGAAAAGAGTCCTACAAGCTCGGAACGATGAACGGAGAACAAATACTGAGAAATTGGGATATATCTCACCTAAAATGGTATTACTGGTAAGGTACGAACCCATTTCATTTCCTTTTTATTTCAGACTAACACTTGCAGGTGGTCAATGAGAAGCGGCACGAAGTCTTTAGGTCTGAAAGCACGTGTTGCACTCTTTTTCCCTTAGACCGATTTTGTCCCAAATGGGTTTTTCAGCAAGGTTTTTAATGAGGCAAAAATGGATCGTGCTAACTTAGAATCAAGCCCAACTATGAATCGGCACCGAAGATCAATTCAATAATATCCGATGTTCCTTTGCAATCAACCTCGAATACCGGGGGGCTACCCTCAGATATGCATTACCTTCGGATATCAACTCTAGTCAGGAAACTACTTCATAAAGAAAGGGTCTCGATAGATAGGATTTATTGTAAGGGTCAAACAGTCAAAGCAAACTCTGCCCACGTAGATTGCTCGAGCCCTGGCATAAAACATGTACGCATGTATGACTGTTTTGATCAAGAATAAAGAGAAGTACTTTCCTTGCAATCATCTTATGCTTGAATTTGTTTCCTCTTTACATCCCTTAAAGAGTTCCGCACTTCCGAATATAACGAGCCCAAGGGCAATACATTACCTAAATACGAACGACCACTCCCTCACTCGGGGACTGTCGTCCGAAAAACTCAAACAGCCGAAGTCACCGGGCCTAGGGGGTAAAAGACCTATTAGGAAACTCTCTAGTTTGTAAAGGCCATGACCACCCCACTCGAGGAATGTTATCTTGGGCAAGCTCGGATAACTCGGGAACACAATCCCAATGGGCAGCTCCCGAAATGAAAGGCTACGACCAAATTAACACGGTTCAGAGATGTCTGAAACCCGTAACAAAAACTAGGCCTTCAAAAAAGATTTTTTTTTTACAACTTGTTCTAAAGTCTGCCTTCAACAAAGTCATAAACTTAAGAAATTTTCGGGGAAAAATCTTCGATAATATCGAACCCCAACAACGCCTTAACCCAGAAAGGCAATAAAGGAAAGGTTTGTTCGAACCCTCGAACACAACCTTATTATTTCATACTAAGGCATTTCGACCTTTGTGAGTACAAGTAATAAAGAAAAGGAAATTTTTCTTCACAAAGTAAAAGATATATATATATATATATATAATTTTTACAAAGGCCAGAATGGCCTAACACAAAAATTTACAACAACCCAAAACGGCCCCAAAAAGATGCAAAAGAAAGCAAAAAATATAAAGGCCTAAGTGGCCTGGTCTTCATCGGAGGCAGCATCTCCATCCTCGGGATCTTCCCCGTCTTCAGACTCGCTTAAGCTATCGAAATCTTCCTCGGGAAAGGCCAGCTTCCAGGCCCTAGTTTCCTCTTCTTTGGCATTCTCCATCTCGGCCAGAATATCGAAGCCCTGAGCATGAAATCCCTCGAAGGATTCCCTTCGAGCTTGCCATCTTTCATGATCCACCATGCTCTTGGCCTGCGCTGGGATGGCCTCGACATCGACCTTGAATCGGGCCATTTTAACATCGGCTTTGGTGTTAACCACGGTCATATCAAATCTGACCACTTCGAATTCATTGGCCAAATTTGCCTTCTTAGAAATAACCAAGTCCAGTTGAGATTGAAGCTCCTCAATTTTCTTGACCTGCACCGAGGCCTTCTCTTTTGCAGCTTGGAGCTAGGTCTCGGCCAACTCCAGTTGTGCTTGGGTGGTTTCATTTTTCGAGGCTAAGATGTCCATATTCTTCTTGAAGTTTTCAGCCTCGACTTATATCACATATCTTTATGTCTTGAGCTGCCCGATCTATTCGAGCCTCTGCCAGACCTACAGGATCGGATCGTTAGTTACTATCTCCAATTCCTCTTCACTATCATGAAACACTCAAAATACCTGCTCGACCATCTCGATATGCTCACTCTAAGTCGCTTCTAAATCGTCCCGGAGCTTCTCACTCAGAAGCATGTAAGTATCCCCCTTCTTGGTAAGTTCCCGGACCTTAGCCTCGTGCTCCTCCCTGATTCTGAAGAAAGCCACACGATGAAACACCGAAACCTGCAAGCACGAAGAAAGATGTTAGAATTATTTACAACTTCAAGTTTAAAATAAATAAGGAAGTGACCCTCAAACTTACCCGATTCAAAGCATGTTGGGCCTCGTTAAATAGGCAAGGCGCCTCCACCGCATTCATCACGACCTGGTCTTCCTCGGTCACCAAGCATCTAAGATAGCTAGAAACCCCCACAGGGGTAGAGAAGACCCGGGCATCCTATGTGACAGAAAAAGTTATCGACCGCCTGCGGTAAGGGTTAACACTTGGGACCGGGAATTGATCCACCAATTTTGGGCTCGATGAAGATCCAATAGCTCCCACGGTACCTAATTTGGCACCGGTAAGTCGCCCAAACTGGTAGCATCCTCTGAAGCTGTAGAGTCCAGGCAAGCAAAAAAGTTATTGAATGGATCGGCTGCCCCTTCGCCGAGTTTACCCTTCAAAGCTTGAGCTTCGTTGACCATAGAATTCGTAAATGATGGCGACCCAAAAATGTCAATCACCCCAGGAAACTCTTTGGGTACGTTATATTTTTACGGAGATGTACCAGTCATATTTTCTTTTTCGACCTCACTGACTCGGCCAAATTGGTCTCGACCCTCATGGGAACTTCAGCCACTATCTCTTCTATGGCCTCCATGCCTCGAGACATATCGGAGTCGCGTCTTACTCGGGCACTGGATCAGAATTTTCTTCTTCCCCGGACTCGTCCCTCAACCGATTGAGTGAGTCCGATGAGAGTTCTGGGCCCAACTTTTTTGGCTTATGCGCCAGCCGCTTCCTCGGTCTCTTTTTTTCTAAGTCGGAGGGAATCAGGGCTTTTCTTTTACCCTTCTCTTTGGCATGTTTCGGAGTAGTCGGATCAACGTATATATCATCATCAGCTGATGGAGGCCTCATCTCGAAGTCCTTTGGTAAATCTGTGAAAAAAAAAACATAACAAATTAGGGACTAATGATAAAAAGAAATGATATCAGATATATCAGGGAAAATCTCTTTGTCACGCCCCAAACCGAGGAACGAGACCGGTGCCTAACCGGATGATCACGGTCAAGCGGACCTGGATTGCTTTTCCTGCCCAACGCGTTACCCCGTGTTTATGACATACAATATTCCATATGAAATAGCAAACTAAATCAAGGCATGGACTTACAACTTAAGTTCATTTCTCCTTTTAGCATTTTAGCATTTGATAAACCCAAAAGATACAAGCTACATGCAACATTTCTGATTTAGGCCACGATTACGAGTAAATACAACTACTGCCCAAAATATATATATATATATATACAACCCACATAGTGTCTACGGAGCCTCTAAGAATACTAGGAGTTTACATAAATTTTCCGGCGACAAGGCCCCGACTATACCTTTAAAGACACAACATATACAAAAGAAGATGATATAGACTACACACGGCCCTGAGAGGAAATATGGCTCACAAGAACTGCTGAAAGGATGAAGAGGAGGCACCACTATCGGCGGTCGGAACTACCTGCAACAAAAAACCACCTACATTCATGTAAAAGATGTAGCGCCCCCGGCAAAAGGGACGTTAGTACCATTGAAAGTACTAGTATGTATGAACAAGCTTCATTCTAAGTAGAATCAAACAGTACACAAATAGAAGACAGTCAGGAAAACCAAACAAATACCGCACAGAAATACAAAAAATCACAAATGAAGGTTTCACAGTTACTCATTTCAATTTTTTATCTGTACCAAACAAATACCGTACAGTCACATCTCAACCTTATTGCCTCTCCACCCTTATTACTTCGTGTTGCGGTGCGCAACCCGATCCCACCGTACAATCATATTTCACCCTTATTACCTCTCCACCCTTATTACTTCGTGTTGCGGCGCGCAACTCGATCCAACCGTATAATCACATTTCACAGCAACAACCACCAACAATTAAATCACAAGGATCTTCATCATGAAGAACATAAGTTCATATCAACCAATAACTATGTGAAATCAAGGCACAATGATCCTTACCAATCAGTAATTCATATATGGTGTTGCCACAATCATTTAACTCAATAAAATCAGTCCATATTTACTTTCATCATTTTCTACCTAGCCTTTAGCACTTTGATACGTTCAACAATGTAATTAATAGCAACATCAACCAACGATTCAATCACAAAGATTCTCATCATCAAGGATATTCATTCGTAACAACCAAGTAACTATATGAAATCAAGGTCACAGAAATCTTTATCAAACAGTGAGTCATATACGGTATGCCATCAACATATAGCTCAATTAGTTTATCCACGTTTCCTTTCCATTATTTACTACACAACATTTAGCACTTAGATACATTCAACAATTGGATTTGTTATCATTTCTTTTGTTTGGTAGTACATCCTTTCATACCGATGTATTCAACAGCTAACGAGCTTTGCACATGATAGAGTAAGCACAAGGAATCACCCTTTTCACAATCTGATATAGCATGGTGGCATGACACTCAACTAGGACAATCAGAGTATAGAATATTATGTCTCAACACATTAGAACAATCAATTCACATATGCACAAGCAAGAAACTCATACCAAATGCTCGGACACCAACAAGGTGCTCTACAAAGATTAAAGTTAGCCATACATTCCTCGAGTCGGAATTTCCCTTTAATATCTATTCTCAAACCACCGGACCTTCTATCGCCTTCCATCTAATTTACAAGATGACATGTTTAAACTTAGAATTAGGAATCATGAACTCATTTGGGCATTTTATCAAACACTATGTGATCCCTTAGATTAATAAACCCTTTTTAGTGAAAGATTACTCTAACTTACTTCCCTTTACTAGGTTATGGTAAGTTAATCACATGCATGGCCTATTTCTAAACCCACATTACATTTTTGATCTCATAATCTCACATATAAATTATTAGAAGTAGGACTTACCCGGAAGATAGTGAGCTAGAGATTAGCAAGCTTGATTCTTGAGGATTTTTGCAAGCTTGATGATTAGGAGGCTAGGTTCCCTCTTTCTCTCTCTAAAATGCTCTCACCTCTCTCTAGATTTAGTGTAAAAATAGTCCCAAATGAATTCCCAAAGCTTATTTATCAAGTGGGTTCAGATATGAAAAGTTCCAAAAATGACCCTCCTAAGTCAATTATGCTATAGCATAATCGACAACATAATCAACTATGCTATAGCATAATCAACATGTGGGCAGCATAATCATTATGCTATAGCATAATCGACATCATAATCAACTATGCTATAGCAAAATCAATATGCGACAGCATAATGGTTTATACCGATTCTGCTCCATTATGCGACACAAATGCGGTCCACATAGTCGTTTCGCGATCGCAAACATGGTCGCAAATTCAGCCTTTGGTAATTTGATCATAACTTTGTGTAGAAATGTCCAAATGACGAACGGTTTGGAGAGTTGGAAACAAGACTCGAATAAATTTTATTTGATAGGTTATTAGTTAGATAATACCTTATATATCATTAGATATGCTCGTTCAAAGTGTGGACTGGTGCAAATACCTTTGGAATTTTAGCATGTTATGAAATTTTCCCATTTGGCTTAGACTTAGGCTTCCCCTTGGATTTCACATTACTTATTATATGACTTTTACACTTATTCACCACATCCAATTAATTTAAATCATATATAAGCATATATAATATTTAATTAGTCTACCTGGCATCCCGAAATCCTATATTGCTTAGGAAAATTTTCCGGGGCCTTACATTCTCCCCCACTTAGGATCATTCATCCTCAAATGAGAGGTAGAGCTTGACCCAAATACCTAACATAACATATCTCTTTTCTATCCTACCTCAAGTCCCTAAATTTTGACTAACTCCTAAATGTTTTTAGAAATTTCGGTAGCATCTCCTTTGTAACTAGGCCTATCCACCTGTTAGAGAACCACCAAAACCGTCTTAAAAACTCATCAATAAATCGACAAATCATCACAATGTATATGCCCATAACACTAATCTCAGCATCACAAGAACTACATTACCATAATGACACCTGAACATGGACTGCACATTTTTAGATCATAACACCTATAAGATACCTTTCAATTCCAAACTAATTGATATACAATCAAGCAAAAATATTTTCCTTCCACGACACTTTTGGCCTTCAAGGTGGCCTCCTCGACTTACAAGCTTTGCCATAACACATTCGCGGAAACAATCCCAACCCCTAAACTTACCTAACAAGGATGATATCTAGATACCTCGCATAAGCTAACTACCCATTAACTTCACCTTCAATAATCTACACCAAAATGATACACAAAGGATCTTCCAACTACCTTCTTAGACATAGATATATGTAAACACAAATACATGAGAAACATCATACCCCTAGTGCAACCTAATGGGAAATGCGCTTATGTACCCTTCATTATCAATTCACGCAACATCTACCAGAGTAAATTTTGAGAATAACCGGTTCACCCTCCAAAATCTAAATCTCTATGCGAGCACCCAAACTAAACCTGTGGTGACCTTCACGATTACTGTAAGATGTGCTATAATAAATTGACCATAAAATTACCTACTGAATATGTGTGATCACAGGGGTGACTTTGACACGTTTGAACATTCAATACCAAATAAACCTAATACAATAAAGAGCAACGGAGTTCAAGATTGGGCTGGAATTACTCAGGAATCCATTAACGTGCTGAGCGGAGTATTTCATGAGGTTATATGGTAAGAGACACGAGGATTTATATTAATGAGGCTGACATGGTTTAATCCAGGTGACTACATCAATTATCAGATAAATGAAGCATAGTGGTGACTAGTATTCTTAGATGAGGTGGATACCATGTACGTGAACTTGAGATTCTAAAGAAGTGATCAAGTGTGATACACCAGTTGTGTCCTTGAGTGTAAGGCAAGTAGTTGAGCTCAAATTGTAAGACTCTTGCAACATGGGTGTGATTGAGGCTGCAAATGAAATACGTGGAATTTGATTTCACTCCTAGCAATAAGCGACACAAGGTAGAATTAGTAATCATGACATGTTTAAACTTAGAATGAGGAATCATGAACTCATTTGAGCATTTTATCAAACACTATGTGATCCCTTAGATTAATACTTAGTGAAAGATTACTCTAACTTACTTCCCTTTACTAGGTTATGGTAAGGTAATCACATGCATGGCCTATTTCTAACCCCACATTACATTTTTGATCTCATAATCTCACATATAAAATATTAGAAGTAGGACTTACCCGGAAGATAGTGAGCTAGAGATTAGCAAGCTTGATTCTTAGGATTTGTGCAAGATTGATGATTAAGAGGATAGGTTCCATCTTTCTCTCTCTAAAATGCTCTCACCTCTCTCTAGATTTAGTGTAAAAATAGTCTCAAATGAATCCCCAAAGCTTATTTATCAAAGTGGGTTCAGATATGAAAAGTTCCAAAAATGACCCCCGAAGTCAATTATGCTATAGCATAATCGACAACATAATCAACTATGTTATAGCATAATCAACATGTGGGCAACATAATCATTATGCTATAGCATTATCAAAAGAATAATCAACTATGCTATTGCATAACAACATGCGACAGCATAATGGTTTATCCCGATTCTGCTCCGTTATGCGACACAAATGTGGTCCGCATAGTCGTTTCACGATCACAAAAATGGTCGCAAATCCAGCCTTTGGTAATTTGATCATAACTTTGTGTAGGAATGTCCAAATGACGAACGGTTTGAAGATTTGTAAACTAGACTCGAAGAACTCATTTGATAGGTTATTCATCACATAATACCTTATATATCATTATATATGCTCGTTAAAAGTGTGGACTGGTGCAAATACCTTTGGAATTTTAGCCTGTTATAAAATTTTCCTATTTGGCTTATACTTAGGCTTCCCCTTGGACTTTACATCACTTATTATATGACTCATACACTTATTCACCACATCCAATTTATTTACATCATATTTAAAGCACACATAATATTTAATTAGTCTACCTGGCACCCCGAGATCCTATATTGCTTAGAAAAATTTTCTGGGGCCTTACCATGATTGCGGACCTTCCATAGACCCTCCGATAATTCCATCCAAGCCTGCTCGGGATACGGCCTATATGAAACAAGGCCCTCGACCCATTCCTTAAGTTTAGGAACTATGTCCGGCGTCTGGGCCACAACTACGACACCAAAAACATCAATGAAGAAAGAGATAAGGGGGAAAACAACGAGATTGAATCTTCAAAGCGAAGCACTACTTACGTTTCATGTTCCATTTCTCGGGAAATGGCATGTCTTCAGCAGGGATCAGGTCCGAAGTTTTTACTCGAACAAATCGGCCCATCCAACCTCCGTCCCGAGCTTCATCTATGCTCGAGAAGAGAGCCTTACTGGCCCGGCGAGCAAGCTTGACCAGCCCCTCTCGATAGAGTCGGGGACTGTAGAGGCGCATAAGGTGGTCGAGAGTAAAGGGACATCCCTCAATTTTTCTTACAAAAAATCGTAGGAGAATCACTATTCTCTATAAGGAGGGGTGGATCTGGCCAAGAGTCACATCATACCTCTTGCAAAAGGCAATGATGATAGGGTCTAAGGGAACCAACGTGAAGGGATAAGTGTAAACACTTAGAAAATCCTCCACGTGGGTAGTGATCGATCCCTCGGGCGAAGGAACCAACACATGCTTATTGACCCAATTGCAGTCCTCTTTAACCTTGGTGAGGAGATCCTCCGTGATTGTGCATATGTATCTCGAGAACAGCTCACATCGGCCCGGTACCGAGAAGGTCTTTTCAACCTTAAAATTGGCAACAGTAGTCACCCTGCCGGAACGAATTCTTCAGGGTGAGATTCCGCCACAGCCCCGCCACCGGCGGGTCATGATGAAGAAGCCGCCTCCTATTGCTGTATGGTCTTAGAAGTTTTCGCCATTGGAGAACAGAAGGAAAGAGAATTAAGATGGTATGCAGTTTGACGAAAGTTCAAAAATTTTGGGTGCAAGAGTGCAAATTAAAGGGATTTTTGAAGAAAAAACAAGAATAGAAAGAGCTATGAGCGTAAAGTTTGAATGAAGAAAAATTGGGAGACTTATAGCTTGATGGTGAGGGTTCGGTAGTGGCCGACCAGCGCCTGACAGGCATTTAATGTCTTGATAACTGGACCGACGAGACGTTTCGATATCCATTTTTTGCTTATGTCATAGTCGGGTTTGTCGCTTATGTCATGCCCATCGAGATGGAATTCAGAAATTCATATCGTTTCTTGTCGTCTTCTCTCCGAGAAACGAGAGGACTATCTATATACGGTCAAAACCGGGCTCGCCCCTTGCTTGACTAATCGAGACAGGAATATGATAAGGTCCGACCTCGAGTCGTGTCGAACCGAGCTGTGAAGTTATATCTCCAAGCTCGAGACCCCGGGAACGAACACAATCGATATCGAGGGAAGTTTGCTGAGCCGGATAACGGAAAGACAAAATATCCGTGATCGAGCGTAGATCACGGTGGAGATATCGACATATATCAAGGATAGACCGATTAATTAGCCAATCATGAGATTTCTTACTTCATTTAGAACTGTACCAAGAGTAGGATTCCCCTACTATATAAAGGGGGTCTGATAATTTGTAAAACACATCACATTTACCCAACATAAAACAATACATTATATTTTTCTAGCTTTCGTTATCTTGTTACTCTGTTCTTATATCAGTTGAAACTTCTCTTGGTTCAAGAGTGATCAAACTCGAGGGCCAAGGCTATTCGATTCGTTTGGTTTGCATTTATTTTATCGTCAAGTTCAACATTAATATATTCTCTTAATTTGTACCATGTTATATCATGTATCATTAAAACTGCGTATAAATTCAATTGTTATCTGTTTTTAGGGTAAACACTGATAATGTGAGCTTTATTTAGAGGGATAGAGCACATGAAAAGAATAGTTGGCGGATAAGATTACCAAAAAAAGATTAGTTTGGCGTATAAAGTTTCCTGTGACCATGCAGAGTTTGAGAAAAGGTCGCACCTAAAGGATGTAATATTGGCAGCCCTCTTCTTGAAGGAACTTTTTCTTACATTAATTTCCCCAATAGTGATTAATCGGGCGACAATAAAAGAAGAGGAAGAAAGAAGAAAGCCTTAAAATGGTGGCTAATTTATCAAGGTTCAAGCCTATTTGAGATGAGTCGAGACTTTAAGTTGTTGGAACTGAGTAAGGAAAGTTACTGTAGATTTCAACATTAATTAGATGATTGGAATAAATATAAAAGGGTAGTACCAACTGTTGTCACCAAGTTAAACTACTTGCAAATTGCAATTCTAATAACATATCACCGACTTTGATCACTCTTTTTTTTCTGTTTAAATGTCGATTGCCGAGTACGGAATGGAATTCAAGATTGGCTGTTAATCCAATATGAAAAGTTCAGATAGGATATGCTTGGAAATCTCAGATAAAATATGTACATATAAAATACCAGAAAGCAAAGACGTAAATCATATAGTCTAAGAGGACAAGTTTATTTAGTGTCATAAAATCAAATATTCTTTCTTTTTGGCTTGAGGTAGTAATTCTAGTTTTCTACTTCTAAGAATCCTACTACATAAACCAAATTTGATGCTTCCTAATGCCTTTTATTTGGTTTCTCACACGGTATTTACTGTCCACATTAGGATCCCGGCTAATCCTGATTGAGACCACGTCAAGGTATTAAAGGGGGAAGTATTTTTTTGTTCCTAAAGTTTGAATCTGAGACTTTGACTAAAAGTACAAGGATCTTATTCATCCCACCATAATTCTCGGTGGTTCTTTGTAAAGTTCCAAATCTTCTTCCATTTTGAGTAAAAGCGTTATCAGCGGGCCCTGCTTGTGGTAATTAGTCTGATTACAACACGGCAAATAATTATGGGAATCAAGTTTAAGCTTTAATTATTCTTCTTGTGGCTTGTAATTAAAGCTAGATAATCTTGTTAAATACTCAAGCAAATCCTTATCAAGCAGGAGTATCATTTAAAAAGATAGATTGGTGATTAACAAAAGGGTTGAAAGGTGTAAAGCTGACAAGGATTTTTTAAAATGATCCATCCGTTTAGATTAACTGCTATATTTATATCAGAAGGGCTGTCTTTCCTTTTTGTCTAACTACTTTAGTTTTATGTTTGTGCTCATTATTAATTATGATAGCTTAGGAAATTTTGGGTCCACCCGTAAGGGTGTTTAAGGACCAATAGAATTATTAGTTAACTTTAATATTCTCTATATAAGTATACTTACTGAGTATAATAAAATATATATTCTTTGCAGTATTTTTCCACCCACGCTCTCTCTCTCTCCCAATCCAACCTTGGGTTTTAGGCTCCATCACAATGTGACAACCATCGTCGACCGGTAATTCCCACGGCTGTCCTCCGTTCCTTTCGCTTTCACTACGCGAACAAGTAAGTTCTCGTTTTATAATTTACGTGCTATCTAATGTATTTAGTTTATCGGTTCCAACAGATAGAAACCAAGGTTGGGATATTAAACTGTTTACTTGTTGATTTTTTTCTATGTTGCTCATAAAAGACTATCTAATTGTGGGCTAGCTTGTTATGATTTTGATAAATGATGAAAAGTGCATATTTTTGTGTATATTTGCATATTAATTATTGTATGAGTTGCGAGAGTTTATGTGGTTTGTGAAGTGAAATATGCTCATTATGTGTAGAAGCGAGTTTGGATGATAAATGATCAAAATATGACAATTTGACACAAAAAGGAAGAGATGGAAAGAATTGGGAGCTCGTCCAATCTCGTGCGTGGCACGAAAATGGACGCGAAAAAAGGAGAAAAATGAAGGCAAAAAATAGCGAAGCGAAGCGAAGGCACAGATCGCTTCGCAAACTAAAAAATTGCAAAAGCTAAGTCCGCGTCTATGGTCGCGCGTTGCGCGAAGGCAGACGTGCCCTCCAGTTCTCCTATCCGATTTTGGATTGCCTTGGATGTCCTCCACCCTACCTAGGTCATATAAATACATCCTAAAACATAACTTGTGGAGGAGAGGGCGGGGGGGGGGGGG